>PVJA010008183.1:0-65430 GCA_004027025.1 Myocastor coypus
AGAGAATATCAAAAAGAAATTCACATGCTCACATATAAAAGCAACTATTCATGATAGCTAAACTGTGAAAGCAAACCAACTGTTCATGAACCTATGAACGGTTAAACCAAATGTCTACTCAGAATAATGTCCAACCTTAAAAAGGTAGGAAATTCTGACACAAGGCACAATGTGGATTAATCTGGCAATCATTACAGTCATGCAAGTGTGGCAGTCACATAGGCAAAGCCTGCCTAAGTCTATTTATGTGTGTTAGCTAGAATAGACAGATTCACAGAGGCCTAAAGCAGAACGGTGGGTGCTCGGGCTTGGGAAGAGGGGACACTAGGAAATAGTTGTATAATTGCTACGAGGAAGGAAGAGAGACAACAAAGAAAGCGAAATGTTGTCACAGCACGCACGAGAAATGTCCCCAAAGTTTGCACACCACTGAGTTGATAGTGGTTGACCAGTGGTTCATGGTTTTAAAGTAAATAAATCTAATTTGTGCTCATCTCGGTTTTCTCAAGTTTGCCTAAGGAATATGTACTGGTTTTGTAACAGTTTTTAAACATCTAGGAGATGGAGGGAAAGTAGCGAGAAATGTGTACTGGAATAGGCAAGGATCTGTATAACCCTGCACAGGAGAACACGGCTTCCACTGGGAGGCTGTCCAACCCAGGCCACACTGTCCACGCCTCGGATAAGGACCCACACTCTGGCGCTCTGCCCGCAGGAAAGAGATACTTGCAAGAACCCTGAAAGCCAGAAGCAGGGGTCTTCATCTGTACTCAAGAGAGTAGGCAGAAGCGGCAGAGTCTGAACCCAGGTAGCAATATGCAGGCCTCGCTGACCTTCTGCAGAAGAGAATCTGGGCAGACACTTGTCTGAGCTGAGCGCAGAGTCCGGGAAGTAGCAGAAAGTATTTTGTGGGGGCGAATTTCTCCTCTGGCCCACTGCCAAGTGAGATACAATATTTAAACTTCACAACTGAAATGAGCCTTAGAAAACATTCAACCTAAGAGTCTCATCCCACTCGAGAAACAGAAGTCCATGCGGTTCATGTGGCTTGCCTACGGAGATCGAGCTGGTTTTGGCAACCTCGCCTGTTCTGACAATTGAGCTGCCCTTAGGCGTGCCTCCTGTGTCACCCGTCCATCCCTCGGTTCTTCCATGCAGTAACGCATTCTTTCTTTCTTTCACTCTTCCTTTACCTTTCCAGGACACCCAGTCCATGCCAGGCTCTGCAGGAGCCATCTTCCCTCTCTCCCCACAGGGTCACCTGCAGAAGCTGTTTGCAGAGCTGAAGCATGCTGTGGCAGCATCACAAGCAGGGTGAGGCTTCACCACATGTTTACTTGTCTTAGTCACAGGCTGCTGTAGCGTTGCTCATTGCACGACAGACTCACTGTGAGGAAGTGTGCTGCTCTCTGTGTGAACCTTGGCTTTGCAGCCAGCTTTTGGAGTTCAGAATTTGCTACCTTGGTGTTGACCACCTCTACGTTTGGGGCCTACATAGAGGAGTCACGGAGAGCAGCTGGTATTCTGGAGCTACACACTGCAAGATCTGTCAGAAGCACTGCTCCAGGACAGACCACGCTGTGCTCACACCCTGATGCGCGGCTTCCAGCACATGGCTTTAGGATTTGTTTCTTCACCCCATATTTCAGTTTTTTCTGCTTTCAAACCCCCATAGGTGTACCCTAATGCACAGACTGCTTGCAACACACAATCTCAGAATTATAGGAGTTGGATTGCAACTTTTTCTTCCATCTGTCCAATAAAAAGTGATTAAACTTCATCGCCAGTTTTGCTTTCCCCGATTTGTCCACGTCAACCTCCAAGGTTAAGGAGCAGAAATAACAGAGTTTGTAATATGTTATGGTGTGTGTTTAGCTGTCTCCCCCACCCCAAAGCCTCATGCAATCATGGGGTGGGGACTTTTAGAGTTTAAGACTTGACTCATGATGCACTGGATTCCGTGTTTTAGTACCGATGGGATCATGGGTCTGCTGCTGGGATTATGGGTGTGGCCTAAGGCAGATAGGCTGAGGCAGAGAGCCTGAATGTAGTAGAGATACAGAGAGACAGACTCTTGCTGTTGCTCTGCTGCCCTGATTGGTTGGTTGCCTCTGTCACCATTTTGTTGCTGTTCTGCCACCATAAGCTGCTGACCTCTGCATTGTGCCTCTCTGCTTTGGATCCCACCTAGTATGGACTGAAACCCCCAGTAACTGTGAGCCAGATAAACCTTTACTTCCTTCATTTTGGGTGTCAGGTATTTGTCCCAGCAATAAGAGAAGAGTAACTAAGACAGAGTATTTATGTATGTATGTATGTATGTATTTATTTATTTATTTATTTGTATTTAGTACAGAGTGCACAGGGTCTTACAACACAGGTCAGACTTGTGCTGATCTTCCTATTTTCAGCCTCCAAAGCACTGGCATTACAGGTAAACACCACCATTCCCAGTCTCAATAGCTATGGCAGAGCATTCTAGGGGTGGGACCAGCACTGCAGGCCAGCGATTAAAGTCCAGTCCCTGTGTCTAGCTAGGCAGGTGCTTCAACACCCCTGAGCTATCGGGCCAATGATTTCGTTTTACTTTATAGCGGCAGTAGGGTACTTACAACTCTTTCTTTTGGCTTGTGAATAGATTAGTGTGAATAGAATAGATTCATTTTTTAAAAATAATTTTCTTTTTTTTTTGTGGGACCAGGGTTCGAACTCACGACCTTGCACTTGCCCAGCAGGCACTTGTGCCTCGGAGCTATCTCCCTAGCCCCATAAAAATAATTTTCTTTTATTTTTAAGAGTAAAAACAAGAGCAAGAAAAGCAAAAAGGAAAACTAGGTAACACATAACAATACATGTGTTATAAATTTTCAAAACAAGAATAACTGATTAACAATGACTGATACATTATTTTTATGGTCAAATCTATTTAACAGATATAGTTATGCAAGATGGGATGCATGACTGAAATAAATATATATGTTCTTAAGAAATTTTTGCAACTGAAATATCCTGCTCTACTCCAAAGTTTATGGTCTCAATTTTGAGCTATTAAAAATAACAGCGAAGAGGTGCCAGTTTATCAAGAAGAGAATACTAGGCTAGAGTTGCTGTTCAGTGGAAGAGTGCTTGTCATTGTCTGCAAGGCTCTGGGTTTGACCCCAGTCAACACACACACACACACACACACACACACACACACACACACACACAAACACCAGAGTGCCTAACTCAGTCTCGTGTTTCGAAGTCTGAATGGAGAGATAATAGGCTTCCTGCATGTGTCAAGCAGAAAGGACCTTGACAAGTAGAAGTGAGAACACAACTGCTGGGAGGCATGGGATCTTGTTCCCCAGGCAATCTGGAAGGATCAGCATCCCTGAAGTTGTGTTGAAGTAGACGATTTGCAAAAAATGGATGAAAGAAAACTGCCGGCTACGTTTTGCCACCTCATCTGACAATAGGACAGCTCTGTGGCCTTCAAATGCAAACACAGGGAACGTGGTGCCAACGGAGCCTTTCCTGTGTTGAGAAGGCAGATGGAGGGAGGGGTGCCGGGGAGTGCGTTGCTTCCTACGTTCAATCCACAAGACTTTCCTAAGACTGTGATACCAGACTGGATTTTGAAACCCCCGGGTTGGCCAAGCCCTGGCCTTGGTCAGTGATTCATTCCAGGAGTTTCCCTTTCTAGATTGCAAGGGCTTGAGTTAGGGAAGTGTGGCCTTCCCAAGAAGTACTCCTCTTATGCAACACAGGGCAGAGGCAATCAGAAATAGCCTGACCCGCTCCCCACTCCAGCATGCAGAGTTCAAAATAGACAAATGGGAACATCCTGTCCTTCCTGGGGAAAGAAATTTATGTTTCAGTTAATAAATGAAAGAGCAATAAGTCATTTCATTGAAAATATAAGTGAAAAAGGGCTTCTCCTCCCAATATGTTTCATAAGAAGTTTGAAAGTCTTGTGTCAAAAGTGGCAAAATCTGCCTGTTGCCCTGGTGGCCAGGCCACGGACAGAAGTGAAAACTTAGCCTCTCGGCCTTACCGTCTTCCTCCTTTTCCTGTGCAGTCCCTTACCCTTCTTTTCAGAGACGCATCAAGAACTTTCCAGATTACCACCCTATTGGGAACTCATCTTGCGTCTTTCCCTGGGAGTCGAGATCGGCCAAAAATTCACGGTGCTAGGAAGGCAAAGGGCTGTGCTGATTAGATTCCTTCCATGCCCGCTGCTCTGTTAGATGCTTTATGGACCTGATGTCATTGAATCTTCAAAGAAACCTTGGAAGTAAATCTACTACCCACACTTTCCAGATGATGCTAAAGCCAAGAAATACAATACATATTGCTCTGTTCCCGAGAAGATGGGGGAGCGCAAAATAGATCCTTACAACTGAAAACCATAAAACAAAACTTGAGGGGCCTGGCAGGATGGCTCAGTGCTCTAAAGCGCCTGCTTAGGAAAGCTTGGGCGGCTTCAAGGACCGCAGTTCGATCCCTGGCACCACATAGTGTGCCAGCCCTGCCCTCGGGGCAGGCTGAGCCAGCCTTAAAAATAAATAAACAAACAAAAGTTGTGAAACAAGAAAAAAATAAATAAAATTCTAAAAAAAATAAAAATTCAATTACAAAAAGAACTGTATATTTAAAAAACAAACAAACAAACAAAAAACCTTGACTCCTGTGGGTGTAGTCCCGTGCCTCACGGAAGCTGTCCTCTCCTACCTTCATCTGCGTAGCTCTTGAAGCTTGGGCCTGGAGCTCCTCGCTCCCCATCCTTTCCCTTGTTGCCTAGAAATGTGACGTAGTAGTGGTAGCTCACCATCACCTGTAACGAAGGCCACCGTGACAGCACCACACTTACCTATCCAGGCCTCTCCTCGCTCCATTTTCCCTTAGGCATGACTTTGATAATAAAGACAGCCATAGCTCCTACAGGTTCACGTTCAGAGCGACTTTTAATTTTTCAGGTCAAATTCACGCGTGAGCTTTGACTTGCTGGCTTTCATTTTCTTCAACCTTTAGCCTTCATTCATCCTCCAAGAAAATAGCATTCATATGAGAAAACCAGATCATCCAGGTACATCTAAACAGAAAACGCAAACTTTAAACACGTGAAGAAGGAAAGACCAACATTTCCTCTGCAGGACAGTGCGGTGGACACTTTATGTTTCTGTTCCACACACACTCTTTGTCATTGTGTTAACTTTATTATTTTATACACTATACATACTTTGTTTCCTAAGTGTGTCTCAGACTTTAATTCAATTTTTTTGGAACCATAGTAGTGACGTCGAGGTTTCTCTCCCCGTTGGCTGCTGTCGTTGCTGACTGCCAGTGCTTTTCTATGGCTGCCATCTCATTTTAAGCCCTCGCATTTCATTTCTGTCCGCGACACGTCTTGCAGAAGTATTTTGCGGAGGGTTTGCAGCAGTGTAATGTGTCTCCTTTGCATATTCAGTGACGACATTCTGTTTCCTGAATATATGAATGCTAACTCATGTACCAGATTCTGCACGTCTATTGGAATGTAGCTTTTCCCTCTTCAGATTCTACACACGCTGCCAAATTTTCCTCTAGTGTTTAGTGTGCTAGGAGGAAGCAGCCTGGGATTAGAGTAAATTCTCTCCTCGGAAACACACACTGTTTTATGCCTGGAGATTTGCACCACTTTGTGTCGGCCTGTGACGGTTGAAGCTTTCACGGCCCTACACCACCCCGTGGTTCTCCTCTACAGGGTCCCCTACACTCGGGTCAGTTCCTTCTGTGCGCTGGGAGCTTTCTTTTTGTCTAGCTCAGAAGGGCTGGTGGGTGTCACAAGACTCCACAGGTCATGGCTGGTGCTCCTGGGTGTGCTCGAGTATGCTCTGCACACAGCACGGCACCTCCCCGGAGTCACAGCACCGCCTTTCCCAGCTCTAAGAGGGACTCGGTTTCCTGTTATGTGTGAAATATCCCTCTCCTTACCTCACCCTATCACCACTCCCATCTAATATGTTTGTATCTTTCCCTCTCAGATATCATCTTTAGGCCTCTGGTTCTGTTTCTGAACGACAAAAACCTGCACGCAGTCTGTGGGAGTGATGCGCAGCGGTCTGCAAGCATCATTGTGGGTCGGAGATCAGTCGTTTTCAGGACTGCTTTGCCTTATTGAATTTACCCCTTTTCCTTTTCTCCCATCAGTTTTTCTGGTTCTCCTTGCTGCTGCTGCTGCTGCTGTTGCTGCTGCGTGTGTGTGTGTGTGTGTGTGTGTGTGTGTGTGTGTGTGTGTGTGTTGGAGTCATCTTCAGAGAACACAAGCTTGGTGTGTTGGTATCGCTAGCACCTGAAAGACTGCCTCACACTGGGCACTGTCCTCATTCTTAAATTCTCTTCTCCAGTCCAGAATTCATGTGAGCAGTTTTCCAGTCCAGCTCTATGTGATCACCAGCTCTGCCCCAGGATGCATCTGCTTTTGACTGGCCCTCGGCCAGTACCAGGACAGGAACAGCCTCAAAGCTGGGCACTGAGAGTTGGCCCAAGTCTTCATATTTCACAGCAATCTTCAAAGCGCTGTCGGGGCTGCTTGCCTCCCTGGTGCTATAAGAGTCTCTCCCTTCTTTCTGTCCAGCAGTTTGCTGTGACTCGAAGAACCTGCCAAGACTGGAAAAAATGGGAGATGAGGGGGACTAACATAGCAGAAATAATTCTTTTTTTTTTTTTTTTTTTTTCTTGTCTGTATTTAAGAGGGTCTGCAAGGTCTACAGGGTCTCACAACACAGATCAGACTTGTAGTGACTTCTGTTGTCAGCCTCCCAAGTGCTGGGATTATAGGCATGCGGCACCACGCCCAGTCTGAGTTGCTGTCTCAGCGTGGCTGGTGGGTGGGGCAGGTACGCCATGCTGGGGATCGAATCCCAGCCGCTGGGCTCTGCCTAAGCAGGTGCTTTAGTCTGAAGAACTATCAGCCCAGCCCTAGGAGAAAGAATTCTTAAGGAAGCAAAGCAGAAAGAAAAGAAAGAAGCAGCTCCTCTATTTTGGCTGATACACGGCTTGGGACAGTCTTGGCCCAGAAAAGGGCAAGAAGTAAAGAACTTCGCTGCCTTGGGGGTGAGTACCCTGCATGCAAAGTGTGTGCCCTACCCTGGAGCAGTAGCAGACTTTCATGGTGCAGACTTAGCTACTTTGTCATTCCCGAGAAGCGTTCTGAACAGGGTCAAAGATTATATTGTCCTTTGCAGCCTTCTACCTCGCCCACGATTTTGGCAGAAAGAGCTGGGTGGGACGTATCCCCAGCTGACATTTTGAACCAGTAGAGAGTTCACAGCTTTCATGGAACTTGTTCAGTTTTCATCTAGTATTTCAAAGTGTCCAACAGGAAACAATCCAAACACTGGTCCTTGGTGGCCTGATCCTCTTTTATCCAGACTGATTAAAAATTTGCTCACAAAGAACTAGACAAAGAACGAGAAGGCATGATCATTATTTTTAGCAAATCTTATTCACACCGTCTTTTAAAGTGCTAGTTCAGTTTTCACTCAACATTTCAGCATCTGTAGGTTGTCCCGGAAGTGGGCTTTCTACTTCACCTCTGAGTCTTCAGGTCAGGTCGGGGAAATTCAGCTTCTTAAGGACAGTCATGCAGCTTATAGAAGACAAGCTCTACCTGACATATTAGGAGGTTAATTAGTAGTACAGTACTGGGCAAATTAAATGATGTACATTATAGGAATAAAGTGCAACCAAATCATTTGGTAGCTTCAAGATTTATTTAGCTTTAAGGGGGATATTGGAAGAAACAATTGCATTGGCAGTCAGAAATATGGCGCACGTTTCAGCACTTCCTTGAGTTTCACTTCAATTTTTTTTTTTTTTTTGTGTGTGTGTGCTGACATTCCATTGAAATTAAATAAACGCATTATTTGAATAAGCATTTCCAGTGTGACCTCTGACTAACTAGATTTCTATTTATATAGTGTCTCGTTTTTCCATCCATAAGAGATTTCTGGAGTGATGTCCACCAAGGCTGAAGATGGAATCCGGGCCAGTTGGTTGCTTGCTCCTTTGTCCTTTTAGAAATATTTCTCAGAATTATCTTACTAAAAGCATATCATTTAGTAAAGTACAAATTGTGATTTAAAACCATCTAGTTTATGAACTACATGAAATTTCATCTCATTCACCTTAGGATGATTACTTTTTTTTTTTTTTATTTTAGGGAAGAGTTTACCGGGTGTGCAGTGTGTCAGTACTAGGTTGGACTCGTAGTGAGCTGGGATTACAGGCACATGCCACCATGACCAGTCTCAACTGCAAGCTCAGCCCACCCAGGGGAGCGAGACTGGCACTTCAGGCCCGGGGTTTGAACCCCCAGCCCCTGTGCCTGCTTGAAGGTGCTTTAATCCACTGAGCTATTTGTCCAGCCCTTAGGATGGCATTTTAAAAATTTCATTAACATATGCTTATAGTTCATGAAGTTTGTAACCATCTTGGGGCATGGTGACATATATTTAGAACATTCAGTTGTTTTTTTTAAAAAAAAATTTAATCCCTAACTCCTTCTTTCACCCTCGCTCTGCTCTCTTTATTTCCCTTATGCCAGTTTCTTTCTTTCTTTCCTTCTTTCTTTCTTTCTTTCTTTCTTTCTTTCTTTCTTTCTTTTTTTTTTTTTTTTTTTTTTTTTTTTTTTTTTTTTTTTTTGACAGGATCACGTTATGCGGTTCAGGCTGGCCTTGAGCTCACTGTTGCAGCCCAGGCTGGTCTCAAACTCGCACCGATCCTCCCGCCTCAGGTCCCCAAGTGCTGGGTGCGCCACCACGCCCAGCCCATTTTCCATTCTTGTTTATATTCTTAGTCTCACTTCATGTTATGATATATAATGTTCCCATTAACTGGCTTAGTTACTTTCATACACAAGAACAGATACTTCTAGGCAGTTCATTTTTCTTTCCATTTCTTGAGTGAGTCTTTAACTTCAGCGAGTTGATTCTACTTATTTCCCTTTCTCCTCCTCACTCTTCATGCTGTTTTCCCTGGGCTTCGTCCCTACTGCAAGAGATTCAACCCTTGTCCTCTTCTATCTATCCATTGCTAGTCCCTCAATTTCTGTTTTGCCTCACTCAAATCAAAGATACTAGGTCTATTTTTGTACATTAGTTCATTTCATTCAACATTCTATTTCTGAGGTCAGCGCATTTTCCTACAAATGTCTTAGATCTGTCCTTTTTAGCAGACTAATATTACACTATATATAGAGATTGCATTCTCTTTAGCCATCTGTTGATGAGTGTACAGGCTGTTTACAGGATTTATCTATTACAAGCTGTGCTGCTACAAACAGAGATGAAAGTACCAGTGTAGCATGATGTCTTAAGCTCCTAGGGGGAAATATCTAGCAGGAGGATTGATGGGTCATGTCTAATTTCTAATTTAGTTCTTTGAGACATCTCCATGCTGCCTTCCATGATGGTTGCGCTAGTCTATATTCCGTTTGCAACCAACAAGGGCTCTTCTTCCATTGAAGAGTGTTCGACACGAGTAATTGTTTCATTTCTTCGTGATGAGCACGCTTTCTGGAGTAAGGCGGAATCTTAACACTGTTTTAATTAATTTGTATTTCTCTAATGACCAGAGATGTTGTGCCTTTTTTGACACATTTGTTCACTGTCCGTTTATATTTCCTTTTTTTTTTTTTTAACCAGGAATCAAACTCAGAGCCTTGCAGTTGCCAGGCAGCTGCCTATGCCACTGAGCTATCTCCCTGGCCCCATATTTCTTTATTATGTACTCTGCTCATTTTTCTTTCCATTTCTTGACTGAATCTTTAATTTTAGATAGCTTGATTTTTTAGTTCTTTTAATATTACAGATGCCAGTTCTCTGTCTGAGGAGTAGGTGGCAAATTCCTTCCTGTTCTGTAGACTGGATCATCTCAGATTTATCCCTTTGTTTTGCAGAAGCTTTTTAGATGAATATAACCTCATTTGTTGGTTGTTATTATTGCTTGTGAAATTGATATTCTGTTTAGTTAAGCCTTTTCTACACCCATGTCTTCAAATACATTACCTATTTTTTATCTTCCAGCAGTTTTAGATCTCTGTTTTAATATTTAGATCTTGGACCATTTTTATTCCAATGGAGTGCATGGGGAGAGACAAGAGTCTATTTTCAATCTCCTCCCTGCAGCGCTTTTAGGCCCCTTCTCCAAGATCATGCAATTGGCTGCGGAAGTTTCTGCATCCTTGGTTCTGTTCCACTGACCCAGATCTCTCTTCCTGTTCCACTGCCATGCCATTTTTAACACCATTGTTTTATAGCATAGCTTGAAGTCGGGTGCTGCTATGCTTTCTCCTTTGCTCCTGGTGTTCAACATTGTTTTTCCTACTTTTTGGCCTCTTCTGAATACTTAGGAATTTTAGGATCATTTCTTCTAGATTTGTAAAGTATCCTCTGTGGACTGTATCGAATCCAAGTAACAGTGTCGGGAAGTTAGCTAGTACTGAATCTGACTGCTTGGCAGCAGACGGTCTCTCCTTTGTCTTATGTCTTCCTCAATCTCTTTTCTCTGAGCACTGTAATTTCTTTGTAGAAGTCGTTCACTCTCTTGAATATGTTAATTCCCTGTAATTTCTTTCTTTCTTTCTCTCTTTCTTTCTTTCTTTCTTTTTTTATTTTTTTTTGAAGCTAGTAGAATTAATGTACACAAATTATTAGTGTCCAATTGGTAATAATTATTAGGTGTACGTTCTGTATCTTCCTATACTGTCGGAGTTCGATATGAACACTAAGAGTTTTGGGGTCTTCTGTGTAGGGCATTATGATATCTGTAGATGATGATAGTTTGAGTTCTTCTTTTCCTACCATATCCCTCTGACTTCTGTGTCTGTCTAGTTGTTTTGGCTAATGCTTCAAGGACAGTGACCAAGAACAGAGGTGATGATCAATTCCTTTGTTTTGGTCCTGGTTTTAAGTGAGATACTTTTGGTTTTCCTCCATTTAGCATGATGATAACTATGGTTTTTCATGTACAGATTTAGTTATACTAAATACCTTCCTTCTGTACCTGTTTTCTTCTGAAATTTTATCATGAAGTGGTGATGGATTTCATCAAAAGGTTTTTCTGTATCTATTAACATAAGCATGTGGATATTTTTTACATTCCTTCTGTTTATGGGATGGATTATACTTATCTATCTATCTGTATCTATATCCATATCTATGTATCTATATCTCTCTATTTATGTGTGTGTGTATGTGTGTGTGTGTGTATGTGTGTGTGTGTGTGTGTGTGTGTGTGTGTGTGTGTGTGTTGAACCATCCTTGCATCACTGGAATAAAATCTATCATGATATATGATCTTTCTAATAATCCACTGCATTTTGTTTTTCAAGGACTCATTGAAGATATTTTTCTATCCATGTATACTAAGGAGATTGGCTAATAGTTTTCTTTTTGAGTTGGATCTTTATCCAGTTTTAGGATCAGGGCAACACTAGCTTCCATAAATTAATTTAGGAGCAGTTCATACCTTTTAATCTTTGTAAAGATCTTGAGGAGTATTGGTGCTATAACACTCCTTTTGTGGGGTCATCATAGGTAGAGGACTAGAGATGTGGAGAGACATTATGGCTTATGTGAGCTTCATACGCCCAGTGCTAGTATTTCATCCTGCTATCTATTTTAAGTGATTTTTGACTCTGTATGCTTTACCTCGAGTATTACGTCTGAGTATAACAGCATCCACAGGTTCTGCCTTGCAGCCCTTCTATACAACAGTGCTTCCAGCCACACATCGGCCTTTTGTCTGTTCTCTATGCATGCTGTAACACTTCGTGATTTGTGGTTGCTCAGGAATCAGGTATGTTGGGTGAGGTAGAGAGAATGCAGAGTTGTTGGAAGAGGACTATGGGATATTCATCAAAAGCGAGGCTTGCAGGGGAATGGCAGACAATGAGAAAATAAGGTTGATATGGACCCTAAGTCTATTAGAACACTTCTGGTTGAGTTGTAGGCTTAGTATTGAAGGTTTTCAGAAGTTATTTTGTGGAATCAAGAGTGAGATGGGTTGAAAGGGGGTTCACTTGTGATTAACGAAAGCTATGTGGTTGTTGATAGGGAGAGGACAATAAGCTTGGTAAGATATGGAAAAGCCAAAAGCTTTGAATGGGGAGGACCGAGAAATATACTGCAGAAGATAGGAGTGGCTGTGAGGGAGTTAAATTCGGGGAATTTAAAAATTTGGGAGGAAGAGTTTACATGTTTGAGAAATAAATAAGTAAATACGTTAATAACGTTATCTGGAGGGGGCTAAGGAGTAGAAACTAAATAGAGAACTAAGACAGGCGTGAGGACTTAGACACATTAAATCAGAGCCAGGGAAAGAACAGGTACATAAAGATAACAATCAAATAATCATAAGAAAACATGAAAGGACGCAACATAACCCCATATTGCCAAATAAAACATCAAACACACAAAACCTTACACCCATGAGAGGCCCAGTGGGAGCACGGACTGTTCCCGTGAGACACTGGGAGGATGTGAACCCCAGTTGCTCTTTGCCGGCATGATTGCTCACAGCCCAATAAATACTTTGAACCTTCCACTGCAGCACTGAAGCAAACTCAGATTAAGCTCTTCTTTTATCTTAGCTCTTCTGGTCATTCTTGCAGAATCTGATCCAGTCCAAGATCTTCAATTAGGGGCTCTTGATGTCCCTGTTCCTGAATATGAGAGTGTCTTCAGCAGGCAGGTTCATGTGCACTAAGCTGCCCACTGAGTCAAGATGATTCTTGCACAATCCAATCAGCTACAGCAGTAAGAGGCAAGTTCATTACGGCAGCATTTATCACAGATAGTTGAGAAATAATGCCCCATAAGACCGTGTTTGGGGTCTCACTGTAGCCTAGAGAAGAAATCCAGGGTTATAGTGTGCACATCAGAGCAACCCAGGTCTTTACCCGCAATCGGTGTGTATTAAATGTGATGGCTACATCTCCGCTAAGGGTGAAAACCAGCATTCAACTGTAACTTTGTAGACTCAGTCATCTGAATCCCAGGAGGCTGGGGATCAGGTAATGCCAAAGAGAATAGGAGAAGAGAAACTAGAACAAGAGAAATTTAAGTCTTTTACTATGCAATATGAGAAGGAAGAAATAGGAGAGCAGTAAAAGAGCCTAATGATGGTGAAAGTTTATTATGTATTTAGAAGGAGATAACAGAGAAGACCCGGTGCACAATCGGCAGGGAGAAACGGGCATAAGAAAAGGTTCTGTAAATAACAAATATTAGAGAAAAAGATAAAGGGAGACAAATGGAAAGGTAGAGAGAAAAAATGAAAAATTGACAAAGAATAGCATAGGTGAAAAGAATCAGAAAAAGAGATCTGAAAAAATTGGGAAGGACAAAGGACAATGGAAAATTGTCTTACCTTCTGTGATCTACATTAGGAGGGAAAAAGGCAAAGAGGAAAAGTACGTATACAGACATGCTCATGACAGAAAAGAAGAAAGGCTAAATGTTTACAGAAGAAGCAAAAGAGCAAAAAAAAAATAAAAAAAAAAAAATATATATATATATATATATATATATATATATATATATATATATATATATATTTCTTTTTGATGCAGGGTCTCGCTGTGCAGTTCAGGCTGGCCTTGAGCTCACTTTTGTAGCCCAGGCTGGTCTTGAACTCGCACCAATCCTCCTGCCTCAGCCTCCAAAGTGCTGGGATTACAGGCATGCGCCACCACGCCTGGCTCAAAAAATATTTTTAAAAAATAAATTAAAAGGAAAAATAATAGAATCAAACAAAGACTAAGAAAAGATGTTGTTTTGGGTGTTTGCCTCTTTTCCTCAGCCTAGGGTTAGGTAACAGAGCTCAGATCAGGACATATTTCTGTTTACACTGGAAGTTGAAGGCCAAAGTCCACCCCAGAGCCGTGCTAGGTGTGGAGTTCTGCTTCCAGCACCATGTGAGCTTGCACTCCTGTGAAACTTGGGCTGAGCCTGGTCCCTGATTGCGGGAGCTGGGTCCGTGTTCCCCATCCCCTGCTCCTCTGCTGCACTCCCCTCGTCCCCCTCCAACTGTTGATTGTCTGTGGTGGCTGTCTTTCCCTTGTTCTGTCAGGGGACTTGGCCATGTGATGCATGGTTTTGGTCTTGGGGCTGCTCTAGCATCCAGGTTCAAGCTCTCAGTCCTTCCCTACTGTGCTGGTCCCCTAGCTGTTGCCCTGCAATTGTGGCTGTAAGGGCTATTCTGAGGCCACTCAAGGACCACTGACTTGGGGTACCCACTCTGAGGCAGTGCTCATGTTTTCCTTGCTGGTTCCAACTGCCAATGACTTTCTGACCCCACTGCAATTCTCCAACTTCCATGAACAAAAACTTATCATGTCGCTTTACCTTCCGGCTGTCCACAGTGTTATGTGGTCAATTATTCCTGCAGTGTGATGTATTATTCCTCTCTATGACTTAACAGTATTTTCTTCTCCCCTGTCCATTCCCCCTGGTTCCCAGGGTAACTTCCCATCACGGTGAATCCCGGCCAAGCTGTTCTTTCCCAGACTCTGAGACACTTTGTCTTAAAAAGCATTGACATTCTGACACTAACTATACCACCATCTTTCTCTACTCTAACTACTGTTTTCAAAAGCAAGGTATTAGTAAGTGCTGGCAAGAATGTGAAGAAATTTAAATACTTGTGCACTGTTAGCAGAAATGTGAAATGATAAAGCTCCTGTGGAAAACATGGCGATGAGATCCTCAATAAATTGAAGACGAAATTATGAAAATTAGCATCTCCCCTTTTAAGTACACACTCAAAGGACTGAAATCAAAATCTCAAATATTTACGCACCTATGTTCATGGTGTCGTTATCCACAATGGATAAACAAGGGTAGAAATTCATTTTCTACCAGCGGGTACAGATGGTAGTATAGACACATACTATGGAGTATTATTCAGCTTCACAAAGACAGCGAAGCCTGGTGTATGCTACAACATGAATGAAACCTATGGGCATCCATTACACTGAGTAACATCAGCTTGTCACAAAAGGCATGCTGTATGAGCCTACTTACATGAGATATCTAGAATATTCAAATTCCTAGGGTGCTCAAAATCATCAAGTAGCCAAATTCATGAAGACAGAAACCAGAGTGGTGGTTTGCAGGGGCTGGAGAAGGAGAAATGGGAAACTAGTGTTCAATGGGTAGAGTTTCAGTTTTGCAAGATGAAAAGAGTTTGGGAGATGGCTGGGGGAAACCGTTGCGTAGTAGTATGAATGTGTTTAATACCAGCACATCCAAATGTGGTTAAAATGAAGAGAATGATAACTTCTATGTGATGCATATTTGACTCTAATACAATTTTTACTGAAAGGCAATCTTCAGATACTGACAAAAGCACTATCTTGTGCCCCCAAAGCCAGACTTAGTTATTGCTCTCTAGCAATTGATGCATTGAGCATTTGTTGAGCACTGAGCATAATCTCATAGAAACAATGCCACTTACTTCAAACTTCAGAACTTACTGTGTATGTTTGCAATTTAAACATGAGAAAACTGAAGTTCAGATATATTAAGTAACAAGAGCAGCATTCACATACTTAAGCTCAGTAGCAGGAGGTCAAGTGCATGCTTCTTTTCTTTCTTTCTTTCTTTTTTTTAATTCCAAGCCTATTCATCCATTCATTAGTTTTGTGCTGAGGCTCCATGCTGTCCCCAGTACTGCATGTGATCTTCTGTGGCACGATATCTAGACTTCCTCCTGGTGGCTAATTTTGACTAAGAATTTCCTCTTTTGTTTGTTCAAGTATACAGCAATATTTCATACTAATTTAGAGACCCTAAATCCTAAATTATCCCAACATGATCTATCAATTTAGCTTTCCTTTCACCGCGACTTTGAAGTTGAAATTGTTACAGGTTTTGCATATATTCTGTAGGTCTATTTCACTGAAAAAACAATTAGTGACATTGAACCTTACTGTTTATTTGCAATTCCTAACGCTGTATATTTAAGTTTTGCGTGTTTCCGAGTGCAGTTCTACTTCAGAATTATAAAACAGGATTTCCTGAAAATGACTGCTAAATACAAACATTATTTATCACTTTATGCTAGCTCAAAAATTCAATTTTGATCTATGTTGAGTAGGAAAGCATAAACGATTAAAAATTTAAATATGTATGTAAGCATGTTATTTATCTATGACTAGGTAGCAAATTATTCCACTAGATTAATAACACAAACTTTATTCCCTCGCAGGCTGCTATCAGGAACTCAAGCAAACCCTGTATGTCTGTATCTCTTTCTCACACAAAGACAGAGTCCGTATGTTGACTCAAGTCACAAGGTTTGCCACCTGGCTGTGCCATGGCTCCACGCAGGCCTCGGGTACTTGTTAGTCGCTGTTCAGCATTATAGGTCATATCTAGAGAACCTCCCAAAGCCTCAGCTGCTCACAGGTAGGACTCTTGAAAGGTGATTGGTTCATGGGAGCAGGAAAATCATCATGGATTGATCTCCTGAGTATGTTATAGCTAAATATGAAGTTCCACTTCATTTGCGGGACTTGAGTTACAGGGGCTGTGTGCCCTGGCCCTCAATTGTGCCCTGCCTTGAAACTAGCCAACTATGGACTGAAACCTCCATAAACTCTGAGCCATTTATGACTTTATGTGCTTTAACTAGTGGCCTTTGGGTATTTTGTCCAGATAATGAAAAACTAACTAGGTCATTCAGATATATTAGCTTCTTGGCACAAGAATTTCTAAATAACTCTGCTTGCAGTTTAATAATTTATTTTTCCAGAGTGAGTGTGTGTCCTACTGTCTTAGTTACTTTTTTACTAATTGCTGGGACAAATACCCGACACTCAAAATGAAGGAAGGAAAGTTTTATTTAGCTCACAGTTGCTGGAGGTTTCAGTCCCTACTCAGCTGGCCCAAGGCTGAGTGGAACAGGGCAGAGAACATCCAGTTCATGGCGGTGGAACAGCAACAAAATGGTGACAGAGGCAACAGAACAACCAGGGGAGCAGAGAGTAACAGCGTGAGTCTGTCTTTCTGTCTCTCTTTAAAGTATAACAGGCTCTCTGCCTTAGCCTATCCACCTCAGGCCACAACTATAATCCACAGCAGTACTCAGGCCGATAATCTCATCAGTACTAAAACACATAATCCCAGTGACTCATGAGTTAAGTCTCAATCTATAGAAGTCCCCACCCCATGATTGCATGAGGCTTTGGGGATACAAGTAGATGTAAACCATAACACCTACAATAACGATTGAAGTCTTTTAATAATGTAATCTAAGAAGTTATATCCAGTCTTTGCTGTATTCCATTAACTAAAAGTGAGTTACAGCCTACAGTCATGAGGAGTAGACTACACAGTGACATGTATAGAAGGTGCTAGGGTCACTGGAAGCTGCTAAAGAGGTGATACTTCAGTATTGAAGACCATGGACCAAAATTCTAGCAGACGTTGTCTCTAGACAGTGGATTAGAATTGCAGGTAATTTTATGCTCTTATTTCTTCTCCACTTTCCAAGCAGACTCCACAATACAGAAGTGGAAGTAGACAAAACCATAAGTTCTGTATTTAAATTCTGCTTCTGTTGATCACCATCTAGGACAAGATGTTAGGCAACAGTTTTAGCTTTCCTAATCCTTGGTTTCCCCCTGCCTCCTCCTTACGGTTGCAAAGATCAATGTGACTCTGTAAGGCACCTACACAGAGGCATGCTTCAGCAGCCTATTAAACATGTTTATCATTAACGAGCACACAATTTATAAAATATAAAAAGGAAGTTATAATAATATGTCATTTACTACCCTGATTAGGCTTACATTTATATTTCCATTCATGTAGAAGAAAATGAATATCTAACATAGACAAAAAGTATGAGTAAATAATACAAACAAATACTAAAGTGTGTAAGTCAGATCATAAAAGAAGACCTTGGAAATAAAGAGTAATGGAAGATGTAGCAATTGTTGGAAAGGGTACATTTCACAAGAGGGCAGGCTATGGAGCGGCTGAAGAGGAGGATCAGATGATTTGCAGTCCTCGATCATTTCTCATTTATTCGACACCTCTTCTATGTGAGGCATTGAGTCTACAACAGAGAATTTGCAAAATATCTGCGCCTAAGAAGCTTACAGCCTGAAAGACATGGGCAGGAATAAAAGGATTCTTTCAAAATATTTGGTGACTTCAGAGGGAGAAATTAGCACTTAATGAACAGGTGCAGCGTGAGGCCCTACAGTGTGGTGACAGCAGAGTGGACACTGGAGCACCACTGCTGTCGACAAGCTCCCAGCATAGTGCAGTTGACGGATAATCAAACAGGCAATCTGCATTGACTTATTAGTCAATGTGGACAAGTGTTAAGAGATAACGGAAATACACCTCCCATGTGGTGGGAAAGCAAAGGGGACCACAGACGTGGGACAGGAAGGGCTCTGGGAGGGAAGCCACATATACGGTGGGACTGGTTTAGCCAAGCTAAGGGTGAGAGGGGAGTCCTGAGCACATGGTGCTGTGCTGGTATGGAGGGTGTTTTCGTTTGTGTCTATTTGCCCCCTCAAAGCCTCCTACAGTCACGTGGGTGGCTTCTAGCGTTTCTGATTGGTTCATGGTCTAATGTTGGGATTATGCGTGTGAGTACTACACTTGTCCCGGGGCGGGTCATCTGCAAACAACTTAAGGAAGGGAGAGAGGATTGCTAACCCCAAGCAGCCACTGCTCCTCTCTTTGCTCTTTGCTGTTTTCTGACACCATGAACTACTGCCCTCTGCCATGAGCCACTGTGCCTTGGAGCCAGTGGAGTATGGACTGAAATCTCTACTAACTGTAAGCTAAATAAACCTTCCCATTCCTTAATTTTGGGGATTGGGTATGTCCCAGCAACGAGTAAAATGTAACTGGAACAGAGGTAGATGGAAGAAACTGGAGTCAGCAGTCTGAGAAACCGGTTAGTCAACGTCAGACATGGAAGACGCAAAATTGCAGACGACAGGAAGGAAGGTGCGTGTTCAAGCTGTGCAGAGAGCAGGGGTATAGTGAGGACTGTATTTAAAGACACCTCTATGTTCTCCAGAGGGAGTGTAGATACAGAGCGAGTGTGGCACCTGGAGAGCAGGAAGGTGACCTGGACATCAGAAGTTGAATTCACCTGAGGTTCTTCTCCCAGAGTGACTGCCTCCAAAGCCAGTAACATTTGATCTGAAAGCTCAACATAGCTCTTCCTAAGCTCTGAAAAACCATAGGGCACTTGCAGAAATAATTAGCCTCAGGTGTCATAGACAGAGGGTGCACAGAAAATCAAACAATCAAGAAGAGAGAGCTCTCCAGACAAATCGAAGGCCACCAAGGCTCAGCAGGAGTCCTCACCTGAGGTTCCATCAGATGGAGGGCTTCAGGGAAAGCAGATCGGACTCTGAAACAGTGGAGCGGTGTAACCAATTTACTCTTCTGGGGCAGTATGACTTCGAGTAAATCCCTTAATCCTTTTGACCTAAGCTTTGCATCTGGAAAGTATGGGAAATGACTATTTCATAAGACTTCTGCAGGAATAAAATCAGATTATTATTAGGAATCAAATAAAGCACCTTCCAACTACAAGCAAATTGTTACTAGGCAGGGAATAGAAGCTAACTGTGTTTGGGCTCTATAGAGTACTGCCTCAGGTTCAAGCACCAGGCCTTTGGATTACTAGCTGCATAGTCTTAAGAAAACTGCTTAACTTCTCTGGATAGCTAATTTTTATTTGTAAAGTAGGGGAAATTACTTCATAAGAATTTTATAAGGCACAAATGATAAACTTCATAAAATTCCAAGACAGCACAAGAAAATGGTTGTAAACTTTCAAAGGGACATTAATAATAATAATTATTATTATTATTACAGTGGCGGTGGTAGTAATATTGGTATTTTCCGGCCTCTATGATCCTGACTGTGACAAGATGCACATGTGCGTAGAAAATAGCATATTTATGCAATTGAGAGGTTTTTTTACATCTCAATATATTTTCTTTTCTTTTCTTTTTTAAATTTTTTATTTATTTTTTTTTTCTTGTTTCAGATCCTTTGTTTATTTATTCACTCATTTTTATGGCCGGCTCAGCCCACCCCGAGGACAGGGCTGGCGCAGCATGTGGTGCCGGGGATCGAACCGCGGTCCCTGAAACTGCCCAAGCTTTCCCAAGCAGGTGCTTTAGACCACTGAGCCATCCCGCCGGGCCCCCATCTCAATATATTTTCATGAATATATTTTTGCACCATAATTTCTCAGATTAACCATAAAGAAACACAGACTTGAACAAGTCCCATGAGTTCCTGTAATCACACAACAGAAAAATATAACTCAGGTGTCAGACTCAAAGTTTATAATGTTAAGTTCACTACACTTCCTGATAGCTGAGTTACCTCTCTGTACTGGGTATAGCGTGCTTCATAAAGAATAATTTGGGACATCTCACCTGAAGTTTCCTTTGTGTTGAGTTAAAAATCAAAATATATTATATTCATTGAATCTTGTTGCTCTTTTTAAAAGCTTTTGTCTTCTCTGGTATTGCCTTTCAGCTTTCTCCTCTAAGAAGAAATTTTCAATTAACCATTAGCTTATGTTGCAAACATTTGTTCTTCAGCGTATTCATTCATTCTTGTAGGTGATTAAGGATGATGGGTATATAAATACACAAGTACATAAATGACAAGTCAAACCATGTACATATGGTAATTTAATTTTGAGATGAGTACCATGTTTACGCATTTCGATCAGGCTGCCTACTTCTGATGAATGTGCAATTTCTTACCCGCCTCTCTATCATTGCCAATATTTAAGTAAATATCCTAAGTGCAGTGCTAAAGAAAACCATCTATGCCATGCAGATAATTTGCAGCTGGAAAACAAGCGATGAGCTCCTCTTTAGCAGATGCCCAATGACTTGGAATGTGCCACTCAGTGAAACAACATTGATCATTTCTGGGAACACAAGACCTAAGATCAAGGTCACCCACTTGAATGAAAATTGTTAAAAAAAAAAAAGTTTCAGAAAGTATCAGAGGTTACAGGCAACCTGCATTATCGGTAAGGAATTTGCTTAAGGGCAAGCATTCCATCCCCCACCTACACCCCACACCGCAGTGCGGGAATGTTACAACCCACACAAAAAGATGTGGCATTTGCTTATCATCAGCATGCATCCTCGTATATACTTTAAAGCATTTCTTGGGCCCGGCAGGATGGCTCAGTGGTCTAAAGCGCCTGCTTAGGAAAGCTTAGGCGGCTGCAGGGACCACAGTTCGATCCCCAGCACCACATGCTGCGCCAGCCCTGCCCCCAGGGCAGGCTGAGCCGGCCATAAAAAATAAATAAATAAATAAATAAATAAACAACCAAAAGTTCTGAAACAAGAAAAAAAAATAAAAATTAAAAAATTGTTTAAAAAAAATGAAGCATTTCTTGTTTATTTAGAACACCTAATATAATATCCATGTTAGGAAAACAATCATATCGGATTGCATGGGAGATGATTAAAAGAAAAATCTGTGCATGTTCAGTACAGAGGCATTTTCTTTCATATTTTCAGTGCTTGGTTGGTTAAATGCACAGAAGTGCCATCCACAGATATGCAGGACTTGATATATAGGATTTTTTTAATAAATAAAAAGAGACACCAATACCGACTGAGAATGATCACAGATAAGTGAAGCAAAGCAGCATCCAGAAAGGAGGATCTATATCTTCCTTGTGCAATCTTTTAAGCCTCCAATCTCCCACCCAGAAGATGAAGTTATGAAGGTGGTGTCAAAGAACTTGGGGCTTTCGAATAGTCTACGACGGTGAGGATATTTGGCCTGGATGCTAGAAGGCGACACAAAGAAGAAAAGAGGGGAGTGCTTTGTGGGGGAACTTCAAGATTCATGCTGCTGAAAATAAGGTGGCGGTGGTGAGCCAGAGGTGGGTGAAGGCCAGGCAACGAAGGGTCTTGGGCCATGCTGACCAACAGAGCTTCATCCGGAAGTCAAGGAAGATGCCGAGCCAGAAGTGGTAAACCAGGCTGCAGCACGGGTAAAGCACACCTGAGAGAATGCAGAAAGGAACTGGAAGTCATCTCAGGGCTCCCACCTCCTGGGCTCTTCCCCTCCTGCTGAGTGTGTTCTGCAGCTTTTCAACAACGCCTCTACTCGTAGCAAGGAAGCATCGAGAGTGAGTCAAGGAGTTCAGGAATGTTCCAACTATCCAGGCCAACATGTAAATTCATTCCTGATGAATAGCAAAGTCGAAACATAATCAGGTTTTATGGGGCTCAATGCTGAGGCTGGGGGCCCCTTCAAAATGATATGAAACCAGAACTGAGGCTCTAGATGATCAGTTACTCCCCTAGGAGATTGTGCCCCCCAGAGGGTCTTGGCTAGAGCCGAGCTATTGTACAACTGTGGGTTTTGCAAACTTTGGCTTCTGAGTTCCCTTCTAAAAGTGGCCTGCCATAGTGCAATATACCCCTCGCTGCAACTTCACCCCTTTATCAATATCTAGGATCTCAGGCTTTGAAGCAAACCTGAAAGTTCCAAAAAAATCTGTGTGAGATCTCTGCTGTCATATTCTTCCTAAAGCTTTCCTGCCAAAGTCTGGCTCTTCTGCTGCTGTGCCTATGTTTCATGAATGTAGGGTTGAACCCCAGAACTGCTGGTAAAGATCTCTGGTCTGGGAGTTCAGGTACTTTGAATCTTTTATCTGTGTGTTCTGAATATGTGACCTGTATAATCTTTTAAGCTTCCAATCTCCCACCCATAAGACAGAAATTTCAGTATATGTTGTTTGAGCTTTCTAATTGTCTGTGACTGCAGGAATATCTGGCCTGGATCTTAGGAAGGGACACAAAGAAACAAGCTACAGTGCCCCCACATGAAGATAGCCACGTTGCTGATAATAAACTAATGTCTAAACAACACTACAGGCAATGACTAGCGACATGAAAGTTTTTCGTGAGGAATTGTCACATGAGTAGAGAATCTACAAAGAAGTGTGTCATGTTCTCATCTTTGTTGAAAGAAAACAAACCACTGCCAAAGAATAGCCTTGCGGCCCTCTCTGGGCATAAGATCTTCTTTTGGTAGTTTATTTCTATTTTCCAATTGATTTTCTAAAACAGGTACACTTTTCAAATTAATCAAATAATATTGATAGAAAACAGTGGCTAGTACTCTGTGGAATGTTGCATATCCATTGGTTATTCCTCCGGGGGACCAAAAAGACTTTGCAGGCTGTGTCACATCGCCTCTGAAGCACACTGTCTGAACAGGGGTCAGTGTCTGCCTCAGCAACTCCTCCATCCAGCTGTCATCTCATTCTTGGAAGCACATTGGCTTTAGCGATTGCTGAAAACGTGATTCTGAGTTCTCCCATAC
The DNA here is from genome assembly GCA_004027025.1 of Myocastor coypus. Lineage (NCBI taxonomy): Eukaryota > Metazoa > Chordata > Mammalia > Rodentia > Myocastoridae > Myocastor > Myocastor coypus. The sequence continues at coordinate 23,394 of PVJA010008183.1, forward strand.
TCAATCTAAACCAGCATGCAACCCCAGCCGAGAAAGAGCAAATAAGGAGCGTTGATCCAAGGTATGAACTTCTGGGCTGCTGTGAAGGTGATTTCTGTGGGCTCTCCAAGGTGTATGCACTGGCCTCCCAAAGCCAGGGTCATGTGTTCGCCTGCCACATCTGTCCACTGTTTTTGTTTCTGTAGTTTGAAGCAAAATCCCAACAGAATGCAGTAGTGATTGCACTGGGGAAATTGAGTAGAGGCAGAAAATCAAACTTGAAACACAAGAGAGCGAAACTATGAATGAATGATCCTGTCAGAAGCTAGAAGCCATGGGGTGAAGAATTTAGAGAGAGAAAAAGAACAGGAAGAGGAAAAAGGAACCACATTTTCTTCTTAAGCTCACATAAACTGACGTGCAGTAGTCCCCAGGAATAAATGATGGCAACCAGCATCCTTCCCGTCTCTGGGCACAAGCGCCTCAGACTTTCTGCACTCTGGCCACCCTAACAATCAGTCTTTCATGTTTCCTCGCCTATTATTATTGCACATTCAATCTGTTAAGAATTACCATGGGTTCAATCTTTAGGAGAATTAGAATCCATCTGCTGTCCTTAACCTTTCTGGTCTAAGACACCATCATCTTTTACCTTCGTCACTGCAGAAATCTCCCTGCCTCTGCCCCTTCTTTCCTCTCCCTATAGTCTATTCGAAGTTCAGCAAGCAACATGGGCTGTTTACAGCCTGCATTGTCTTGTGCCACTTGCCAGCTCAGATACCCTCTGGCTCCCTGTTTCCCTCGGAGCACAGTCGTGTCTTCTCTAAAGACACTGATCTACAGGACCCCAGGTGGCCTGATTTTCTAGGCCCTTGGCAAGGAATGATCCCCACTCCTGTGCAGTTTGCCTACTGTGATATAGGCTGCTCACATGTATTTGTAGAATTACTGAATAATGTGGAGCACTGACATGTGAAATCTCATATGTGTGTAGCACTTTGCAGTTGACAAATTATTTCTGCATGTATTTCACTTAATCGTAACAACAGTGTTCCGAAATAAGTATTGCTTCTCTTATTTTACAAGTAATACATGCGAACTCCAACAGTTTGAAAAGGTTTGTCTAAAGTCACACGGTTAAGAATTGGTGCACTTATTTTCAAATATATAGGCCTAGCTACTCCTAAAAGGAGAAAGATGTTAATTTTGACTGATTCACATTGAATCAGTTCTGCAATTTGGTCCTGAAGATCCGTAAAGACCAGTGCATAAATGTGTGTGTGTGTGTGTGTGTGTGTGTGTGTGTGTGTGTGTGTGTGTGTCAGGCTCAGCCCACCCTGAGGGCTGGACTGGTGTGTCAGGTGGTGCTATGGATCAAACCGTGGTCCTTGTGGGCTTGCCTAACTTGCCTAAGCGTGCCTTTTAAGCACTGAGCCATCACACTGACCCAATGTCTCGCTCTCCTTAGAGATGCTACTGGAACACTGAGGATCTCTGAAGAGGTGTGATCCATGGGAGGCCCTCGGATCTTGGAGGTTTTCCTGGGAAAGGTACTGTGCACCTCAGCCTTTTACGCATTTTCCTCTTTGCTGTGAACTGAGTGATTCTTCCCCCATCAACCTCAGGTAGCTGAGACAACAGATTTGAAATCTAGAAAATAGTAAGCCAAATTAAACATTTTTAAACAAGTTATGACCAGCCAAATAGCTCAGGGGACTAAAGCACCTACTAAGAGGCACAAGGGCCAGGGGTTCAATCTGCAAATCTGCCATACGGGCCTCATCCCTGGGGCATGCTGGCCTATAATCCCAGCTCTTGGAAGGCTGTAAAGAGGTGTATCACCATGAGTCTGATCTAGTAGTGAGATTCTGAACACCCTGTAGACCCTTCCCTAAAGTACAAAAAAACAAAATAATAAATAAACAAGTTAATTCTCTCAGGTATTTGTTATAGTAATGGAAGCTAGCCAATCTATGGTAAGCTTCACAATCTCATTTAACCTCTTTACTCAATCATCTCTGTCCATTATGTCTCCACTCTGCTCAAATTATGTTGCACTCTGTCCATCGCACAAAGAGCTGTATACATCGTAGTTACTTACTGGATATTGCCAAATCAGTATTAGCACTGTGGCTCTTCTGTTATCATCAGTGAAATCCTTCTGATGTCTTCATTCATGAAGGAAAGAGTGAGATGGCTGAGGTAAAATCAGTGAGAAAGAATAGTCTATGTTTCTTTTACTTTTCTTCTTGGTTTGCTTTATGGCTATTCTTAAGAAAAATTATTGGTTCATTGAACAAGAACATCATTATCTTCCACCTAGTAATGCACTTATTTTTCTTACTATATAGTTTCAATTATCCTCCCTATCATCTGGCCTAGTTTGCTATTGTTATCTAAATATTTCACTGAGGTTCTTGAACATAATCAATTTTCTTTCTTCTCAAAAAGTGTTTGGAGCTTGCTCAATTGTTTAGCCAAAAAGAATTTGTTCATCCTCTCGTGTAGGCCGAACTCTAATCCAATAATTAAGAATAGACCAAGTGAACACTTTGTCCTTACAGTAGATCTGAGGAAAAGACAAGAGCCAAGGTAGTTGGAATTTATTCCTAGCTAATCTAAGCATCTTTCTATGTTTTAAGGAGATTATGCATTCACTTTTTAATACTGTGTTTTTAAGTGGTTTCAACGTTTCCCAGATTTGTTCATTGAAGAATGCTAATTAGTTTTTCTAAGTAGTATAAGGTAGCACTGCTACATTAAATTGTTTCATTCCATCAAAATTAAAACAAGTTGACATTTAGCTGAGTTTTTGAATTACTAGAAAGGCTAAATTTTTTTCATTCTACTTTGCATTAGTTTTATGTGGGCCTCTGGAGATTTGGGAACACCATTTAGAAAAGCTTGCTCAGAGACAATAGCCATACCAACGTCAAAAACAGAATCATGGGCTGGGGATATAGCTTGGCAACGTAAGCACCTGCCTGGTGAGCACAAGGTCCTGAGTTTGACCCCCAGTACTGCATGCCATGCTGGCTCTGGAACCTCATGTTGTGGCACACACTTGTAATCCCAGTACTTGAGGAGGCTGAGACAGGAGAATCACTATGAGTCCAAACCACATAGCCAGATCCTGTATCAAAACAGTAAATAAGTTTGTTCTTTGCTACCATGATGAAAGGCTGTTTTTTGCCATGTATCTTTGTATTGGAGCCAGCTGAGTATGGACTCAAATCTCCAGCAAATGTGAACTAAATAAACCTTTCCTTCATTCATTTTGGGTGTCAAGTGTTTGAGCCAGCAATGAGAGAAGAGTAACTAAGATAGGATTTGGTACCACAGGAATGGGGTTTTCGCTGTGCCTAAATCTGACCTTGTGGATTATAAGTTTTGGGAAATGGCTTATGGGAAGAAAAGGGAAGGATTTGGAGACATTGCCTATTTGTGAAGAGCTGGAATAACTTTGGCTCTTCTGTAGGGGAGACTCTAGTCAGAGCTCAGGAGACCAGAAGCCCGCCAGTAGAAAGCCAGCCTGTAAGGATCAGGTGGGGGAGATTTTTACTGGGAAGAAGGGCTGTATTTCTTGTTGAACTCTAGATCATTTGTGTTTTGATTTGGAAGAAACGTTTTCTGCATTTTCCGAAGAAGTTTGGAAAATCCAGGCATGTGGATCATCTAAGGGAAACCACAAAGAGGGAGAAAAACCGGCCTGAGAGAGAAGCCATGAGAGCTGCAATTACCAAGAGTGTCATACGGGTAGAGCCACATGGAGCTTATAATTTGTAACAGATTGCTTCAGATGTTCCACAGGGAACTACAGGACTTAATGTTGGCCTTTCTGGATTTTGGACTTGTGTTGGTCCCAGTGCTTGGTATCCTGCTGTGGGTACCGTTTGGAATGGTTATGTGTCCTGTGCCTTTGAACGTTGGATGTGCTTAACTTTTCGTTTGTACAAGGGCTCACAGCTAAGAGTATGCCCTGAATCTTCAAGGAGAGTTGGGACTTAGAATTTTCAGTAATGCTAAAACTGTTGGGACTTTGACAACTCTTTGAGATGCACTGGAACGTCTTTTGCATAAAGGGATAGGCATGAGTCTTTGGGGCTGCAGGGGCAGAATGTTAAGATGTTGTGTGTAGGCGCCCCCCAAAGCCTCATGCAGTCATGTGGTGGCTTCTGGAATTTGTGATTTGTTATTGTGGGTGTAGGTGTTGCACCTCCCCTAGGGTAGGTGATTTGCATTTTAGTGTAAGGAAGGAAGAGAAGTTAGCTGGTTGAGCTGCTGCTATTCCTCCCTTTCCTCTTGCTCTTTGATACCACCATGAAAGGTTACCTTCTGCCATGTGCCGCCCTTCCTTGGAGCCAGCTGAGTATGAACTGAAACCTCCAGTAATCGTGAGCTAATATATACATATATAAATTAAAATTTTTAAAAATAGAATCCAGGTTCTGCAATGTACCATGTCTGCTCATGGCTCCTCCACTCTTTCAGCAACAATTCTGTGAGTCCTGGCTCTTCCTTAGCCACTGAGATAGAAAAATGTTTCCCAACTTATGATGGTTCCTCTAAAGACATTAACTCAAAAGTAGAAATCATACCTGAAATTTCAAATGCTAGGCTCTCCCTGGGGTAGCACTACGTGTCACATTCCTCTTTTATAATGCTAGGTGGAAGCAGGGTGTCTCAGCTCCTAGGCAATGCTGTGATAATGAGAGGCAGCAATTGAATCCCTGTAGGGCATACTACATGGAGAGGGGGATTGTGTTCAAAAGTTACATGAGGCACTGAATACTTCATTATAAGATAGACTTTGTGTCAGATGAATTCTCCAACTTTAGGCTGACAAAAGAGAGCTGAGCAGGCTTCAGATAGGCTGAGTTAAGCTACAACGTTTTTTAGTACAGAGTCTGGAGCATCTCAATAGACAGATGGGACTTGCAGTGGTCTTCCTGTTTTCAGCCTCCCAAGTGCTGGGATCACAGGCGCCGGCCACCTGTGTGGTGTGGCCACCACACCCAGTCTCAGTCACTATCTCATGTGCCCTGGGTGAAGGCCAGTGCAGCACTGCCATGGGTCAAGCCCTGGTCTCTGGGCTGGCCTAGCAGTCTACTGAGTTATCTGGCTGGCCCTAAGCTAGGATGTTGAGTGCAGCATATGTGTGCATTTAATGTGCTACAAACTCAGCATTTCCAACTACTGATGGGTTCATTGCATTGTAAAACCCTAAACTGATCAAGCAAAGCCAGACACAAAGAACTCCAGAAGGTCCCAGGATACAAAGAGGCTGAGTAGTGGGTGCTGTTGCAAAACAAAACATTCAAAGCAGTGGAAGTAGAAAAGGAGAGCGCAGAGGGAGGGAGGAGCTGGGAAGTGATCTGATCCTTAAAGAATGTGTACAGCATTCTCCTGCAGAGTTTAACCTTCATATTGCAGTCAGTAAGAAATCACAGAGCTTGTTTGACCAGGGCATGTTTTTCAAAAGTGGCATTGGAGAGTTTCTGCTGGCTTTCAGGAAGAGATCAGAAGCAAGACCAAATCAAAGACTATCACAGTATTCTAAGACAGCAAGAGTAGAAGAGGAAAGCGAAATAGATGTAGGAAAGAGTTCCATGCATTTGATTGACTAGAGGAGCAGGAAAAAGGAGTTATAAATTGCTGCTGGTGTCCTGTTGGTTGATTTAGTAGTCTCAGTTTTCTTTTAAAAATTACCATATGCCTTGACTCTTTCCAAAAGACTTCAACTTAGAAACTAGACACAGGCAATTGATTCAAAATGGATCATAACATGGTGGCTCTGTCTTGAGACTGGGCGTGGTGGTATGCACCTGTAATCCCAGCCCTTGGGAGACTGTAAACTATGAGTGGGTGGATCGTAGGTGGATCACTATGAAACCTGAACACCCTGTAGACCCTTGCCTAAAATAAAAATAAAAATAAAAAAAGTTAAAATTTTGTGCCCTGGAAATATCAAATGAAGACATCAATTCATCGTCCATCCACTGGAAAGACATAGTTATTAGGTTTTAATCCATGGGGACTAAAGGGAGAAAGACCTTGTGGGGCCATAACTAAGAAGCAAAATGTGATCTTTTCATGGAAGAATGGAGACAGCTTATGCAAAATAGAGAAAGCGAAAGGTTACACTATCCAGGAAAGGAACAAAGACAAGAGTAGGGAAAAGATGAGGGGAAGAAGAGAGGGAGGGAGAATTGGGTGCAGAGATGGACTTAGTGAGAGATTATGGTTTTGGAAGGTGTGATCCTCCACTTCCAAGCGGCTCCAGCACACAGTGGGGAAGCTGCAGAAGAAGATGGAGCGAGTTTCATGTGCCTGCTGTCATGAAACTAAATACGACACTACAAAGCTGGGACACTTGAGTGTTTTATAGATGTGACAAATTAAATGCTTGTCTAATCCTGAGAAAGGAAGCCTTACGCAAGAACAGTTGGACAGCCACAGACATTAAATTTATGAATTTCTTTAGCAGCAGTAAATTACAGTGTCCTGTCTTGGGATTTGGGTTTTTTTTTTGTTTTGTTTTGTTTTGTTTTGTTTTTTTAAGACTGTTTGTGGCAAAGGGGTAGCAAAGCTCTTACTGAAGAAATACATATGGGGCACTGCACTAGATGAGCACAATGACATAATGACTGGGAGACACTTCCTACATAAGAGAGCTGGCACAGGGGACAGGACAGCATGGCTTTTGGCTATTGTAGTGAGAGTCTGAGCATGAAATCAGAAGAACAAAAATGAGCATACCTCCCTGAGCCAGGGCAAAAGGAAAGTGTTTTCCAAGGAGGAGATGCTTGAGTATCACAGAAGAGCATTGAGAGACTAAAGGTACGAAAGGGTCACGCAGGAGAATTATCACGCATTTTCTCCAAGCGCCATGATATGAGTCATCCTAGTGAACCAAGGAAGAAAAAAGAAAAAGGAAAAGGAAAAGAAAACAGTAAATCTCTAGAAAATAAAGTCTAATCTTCACTTAAAGTCATGAGCAGGTAATTTCTTCCTTGGGTCCAACCAAGCTGCAGATCACAAACCACATGCAAATGGCAGCCCCCAGCCTTGCCCAAGCCCCAGTGCTGATAACTGAGAGGCTCCAGCCAGCTGTTGAGTACATCGGTGCCCGATGTGCTGCAACAAGGACTGCACTCGTCCTTGTCCTATGCCTTGAGGGTCACTCCCGCTCAGCTGAGGCAGAAGTCACTTGGAACATGTTCCTTAAGCCAGGAGCTTATGCTTTACATTTTATCATCCAATAAAATCATCTTGAACTCAAAAGCAAGTTGATAAATGTAATTCATTCATTTACTCCTTCTTCTTGAAAACACACCATGTCTATACAAACCAAAATCTGCACCACAATTCTCCAAAGCATGCATCTAGTTTTTTTTTTTTTTTTTTGTCCAGGTCCTCATCTTAAGATAGCTAACATTGTCAAATACACTGAATTATACATGCTGCTTTCTTTTCATGTGATATTTTAGCTGACAGTTTCTTTTCCATGATATTTTCTAATTCTCGACCCATGATGTTTAGAACTGGGATTTCATAGTTAATTTTACTTGCCCTCTCATGAGACATTTGAATTATTTACCATTTTACACTATTGAAAACATTGTCACCTTCCTTTATCCCATCATCAATGTATTACGTACTGGATACAGTACTGCTGAGATTACAAAGTTCATTCAGCCAGAAATTCTGCTTGCAGATTTTCAGCCTAGCAGAGTATAGCTAGATCAATAGGTAAATACACGCGGAGAAACGATGTTTTAAGAAATAGCCAGTTACTTTTCCACAATAAGTGATGCTATTTGGTTATTGTTCAGGGCTGTGTAGCAAACAAGAGAAAGACTAATTTGCAGTGGGTACAGATGTTGGAAGGTCTAGCTCTATCTGGAGAGTCAGAGCTGTTTCCAAGAAATACTAGACCTAGGGCAGGCCAGATAGTTCAGCAGACTTAAGCTCCTGCTTAGACAAACTCAGGGACTGAGGTTCGATCCTTGGAGTGCTGTGCTGGCCCTACCGTTAGAGTGTGCTAAGGCGGCAACTGAGGCTGTAAAAAGGAGGATCACTGTGAGTCTGATCTGTGTAGTGAGACCCTGTACAGAAAGAAGGAAAGAGAGAGAGAGAGAGAGAGAGAGAAGAAGGAAGGAAGGAAGGAAGGAAGGAAGGAAGGAAGGAAGGAAGAAAGAAAGAAAGAAAGAAAGAAAGAAAGAAAGAAAGAAAGAAAGAAAGAAAGAAAGAAAGACTGGACTGCTATCAGTTGAGGCACATACAGCAATGCTTCCAAAATCATGAAGTCAACAACAAGATGTTGTCAAATAAGTTATATTACATACGAATGAAGTAGTACTGTAAAGCGGCATATAAAAATAAAGTAAAATAAGCACAAAAGAATAACTCAATGACTTGAAAACAATTTCTGACATTAGCGCACCAGAAAGTGAAAATCATTCAGTGTGTGTCCCACTTCTGATTTCTTTTACTATACACAAGGCTTGATAAACAAACATCTATATTTATGTGCTGTTTTGTTTTTAATTCAAGTAACTAGAATTTAGGGATCAAGGGGTGTGTCCATCAAGACTTATGCTACTTTGATATGTTCAATTTGAACTTTCAAAAGCAACCTTGGAGTGCGAAGGTAGACGGCATAAGCAGGACTGTGAGCTCCCTACTTCCTAGGTGTGACTGGAAGCAAGTCGCATGAGTTTTCTATGCATGGTTTCATTCTTAAAGAGAGCTATTTTTATCTCTTTGGTATTAAATTATTGTGAAGGTTGAACTCGTTCATTTTCTGTGACTTGCAACAGTGAGTACATAGTAAACACTTCATGCTAGAAGCCATGAATTTATATTGTTGTTACTACAATAAGATGTGCTCATAATTTGTTTCGCCCTGGCGCGCTAGCATCTTCTGCTCAGACAATGTCTTATATTCTCCAATAAATCTTTCATTGTCAAATTTCTTGTTATTGTCACTACTGTAAAGTTCCTTAACAATAATTCCCAGATCTCAACATATGAATGTCTTTTCCCTTCTGAAAGAAAACTTACCTTTACAATATTCTTTAAACTACCCAGTCACTAGTCAGAAGATATTTTGGTATGAAAGTTGCCTAAACTGTATTTCTACACCATCAAAATCAATTCCAAAAGAATCCCTAAAGGATTCCGAGCTTTATCCTCCGAGGGAATTTTACACTTTGAACTATTATTTGCTCCCGATAATTCCCGCTGGGGCTTCACCAAGGCGCAGGATGAGAGGAAGGAAGGGAGTCTTTTCTCGGTCTATAAAAAGGAACACTCATTCGCCAGAAGCAATCCCACACAGCTGAGCAACGTGTCCTTTAGAATTCTGGAGCTTTGCATCCATAATCCTATCACATAAAATATTCTGCTAAACAAAGCTCTACTTGCAAGATGAGGCTCCTGTAAAATTCAGATGCTTTCTGCCTGCTGGCAAAGAAGCCCGCGTCCCGTTCAAGATCCTTCCTGTCGCCGTACTTGTCTGTAGCTGACAGCAGAGCACCCGTGACTGCGGGAAGGAGCCGAGGAGACCCGGGCAGTGAACCTGATTTCTACCCCTGCGCTGCTCATTGCCTGGGCCACCTCGTCCTAGCAGTGTCAAGGTCACTTCTCTGAACCTCTGATTTTCTAGCTGTGTGCACGAAGCAAAGAATCAGCTCGGATCGGAGGCTCTGTGTGAGCCGGACATTCCACTGTGTTTTCTCTGAGCTTGTTGTTTCTCTTCAGAGTTGGCTAAGAGTTAGGAATGCGGTAGGCAGTCATTAAAACTTGCCCCAGAATTCCCCTCAGCACTCGGAGGGAGGAGGTGAAAGCTCAGGTGCTGGTATTTTCTTCCTTAGCGACAACCTATGTTTAGAAGGTAGCCATTAGGTGCCAGGCATTGCACTGCGGTGGGGACATACGGTGAACAAAAGAGAAGTCTTTTGTTCTTTGAAGTTAAGGGAGATCAGATAATTGAGCAAGCAATGACAATTAGGTGTGATAGGTGCAGTGACCTCGGGATCTGCGACTCTGAGATGCTGTGAGTTCCAGTTGCAGAGAAGGTGCTGATTGCGCCAGCGGGGCAGCGCCTTGAGATGACCTTTCTGGCCCTCCACAGCCTCCTTGGCTTGGGCTGGAGGAGGCCTCCCCTCTGTGCTCCAAGGCGTCCTGTACGTAATTCATTAGTACAGTGCAGGGAGATGGACACACACCCCTCTGGACACACATTCGTCAAGAAGAGGCACCTGTTTCCTTTTCCCCCAGTGGCCTCCATGTTTCACCCCTATTTTAACACACAGCATAGTCCTTCCTACCGCATGGAGGCCCAAACATTACTGAGTAGGCACAAGTGGGCTGGGGGTGTGCGTCAGTGTTACACTGCTGGCCTGACATGAGCCAAGCCATGGATTCTGTCCTCAGTATCAGAGCAAGAATGAGAGTAAGAGCCAGAGCCATAGCTAAGGCCAGAGCCGGAGTCAGAGCAAGCACCAGAGCCAAAACCAGAGCCAGAGCCAGAGCCAGAGACAGAGACAGAGACAGAGACAGAGACAGAGACAGAACAAGAGCTTGAGCCAGAGCCAAAGCTGGAGACAGAGACAGAGCCAGAGACAGAGACAGGAAGGCTGACATAATCCACATACATTTCCAAAGAGCAATGGCAGCTGATAAGACTCAGAACTGAAGACCCTCTTCAGCCAACTGAATTCTGACTAAATGTCTAAATAAGGGTTCCCTTGTAGAATTTCTATTTTAATTTTTATTACCTTAACGTGTCTAATTTCTTTGTTTAAAAGGCCACCTGAGAGCACTGAGGCTTAAAGAGAGACACTTTGACGTCCGCAGGGAGGAGGAGAGAGAGGGAAGGAGGGAGACAGACAGACAGACAGACAGACTGACTGACTGACTGATTCAGTGGTCCCTAACTCCCACTGCAGCATATGTTTCTCATAAACTCAGTCATGGCCTTGAGTACAAACATGTTCTAAGACGACTGAGGGGTGCTGGTTACCTTGCTAACAGCCTACAGCCACACCAGCAGCATCCAGATCCAATTTTGGGTACCACTGTCATACCAGGACTTTCCTCCTTGAATGAGAAGAGAAGCTTTCTGTGTTTGCCACTGTCTTGATATTTAAGAATCCTCAGGTGACTCAGCACGTACTGTAAAAGTGACTTCTCAGCTAGCACTAGTGCTCCCTCCGCCGTGTGGCCCTGGCCCTGGCCCTGCCCCGTCCCTGGGTCACTTACTTCTTCATTTCTCTTGCTTCTGCCACGCTTCATCTATATTCTTTATGAAATCCAGCTTCCATCCATCTCCCTACCTTCCCACAAACTGATCTCTGAAACGAAAGCCCTTGGCCTGACTTCCTAAACCATTGATGCGATAGTTTTAGTGGCAGCAGAGAAGCAGAACTGTGGGCGGGGAGCTTTTATTCACACAGAACACATGGACAGGACTGAGCGCAGGGAGATTCAAGGGTCCTCTTTATGGACCTACGCTGCGGGCAGAGTCTGAGGGCCGGGTTCAGTGCCACACAAGGAGCTGAATGAAGGCTCCCTTGTGTGGGCGGGGGTAGTAAAAGGAAGTTGCACCCAGGGCGGGAGTCGGGGAGGAGGAGGAGGAGGAGGAGGAAGCAGTCACTGGGGAGATAAGCTGTTGTTTTGGGGATTCAGTCATGTTGGATCAGGACAACATAAACTTAGCGGTCTGTACTGGGGCAGTAACCCCTCACCATACATAGTCACAGATGTCTCTTTTCAAAGATCTAAATGTCAGCTCTCAATCTTCCAGGATTTCTTCCCTGATTTCTCCAGATCACTAGAATTTTCCTCCTTTGAGCTTTATATAGAGCCTCTCTCTGTATGTATCGCGCTGTGGTCTTCGAGTTCACAGTTTCTTCCGCGCTTCTTGTCTGCTGTCTGCAGGTTCATGGACGGAAATCCTTTCTGGATTGCTAGCGCTTCGTAGAACATGGTCGGTACGTTTGCGCCTGTAGCGTGCAGCCATGTTCCCATGTTGGCGTCTTTCCCTCTTTAGAACAACGCGTCAAGTTGGGTTTTGGAAGAAGTGTGAGAGAATTGAGAGGCCTGGTTGCTAAGAGAACGTCCTCAAATTGCACGCTTCATCATCGCTAGTCTGCACACAATCTAGGCTGGTACTTTTATTTACTTATTTATTTATGAATTAAAGACAGGGTGTACACGGTGCAGAGAGTCTCACCATGTAGATCGGACTCCTAGGGATTCTCTTGTTCTCAGCCTACCAAGTGCTGGGATTACAAGCACGTGCCACCATGCCCTGTCTCAGTCGCCCCCTCAGCACGTCCAAGCCCAGCGGCAGTGCTCTGCCAAAGCAGACACTTCAGTACGCTGAGCTATCTGGCCGGCCTTAGTAGGCTGGTTCTTGAGTGGAAAGCATTCAGCCCTTAGGGAATGATGTGGACATATGCATGCTCGGGCGAGGGTGTGCATGCGCGTGCGCGCGTGCACGCGCACACACACACACACACACACACACACACACACACAGATAGAGAGAACTGGGAACTGCAGGGCAGGAGAAGGTAAGACCCGCAGTGGGAGAAGAGATATCTGTAGGAAGTAGACGCCACAGGGACCTGCAAGGGTCAGTAGAGAGCAGCACTGAAGGACGATAGAGTCAAAGGTGAGGCCGGACATAGCGCACAGCTGTAATCCCAGAATTTGGGCGGCTGGGGCAGGAGGATTGGTGTGCGTTTGAGACCAGCCTGGGCTACTAAAGTGAGTTCAAGGCCAGCCTGAACTGCACGGTGAGACCCTGTCTCAAAAAATACAAAAGAACAGTTGTGCTTCTAAGACATTTTGTACATAGGGACGGAGTGGGGGCCGATCGGGCCCAGGAAAGTTTTGGTGTGATTCCCGGACTATCTTTTTTTTCTTTTCTTTTGTTACTTATCCTGCGGTGTAAGGACATGAAAAGAAATAAACTTGTATGCCATGCAAACAGTGTTTTAATAAAAGAGAAATGAAAGGAAAACTTGTGAGATGCAGGTGAGCTAACTGCACTTAGGGCCCACAGAAAACAGGCCCTGGGCACAGGCAGGAGAAACGCTCCCTCAGGCTGGGGGAGGAGCGCAGCTTTGCATAAAGCGCTGCTTCTAGACCCTCATAGTGACTTATTTTATTCATAGTGCTTTACACTTATTTTGTTCCAAACATTCATTCTTGCCCAGGAAGTAAGGAGCAGCAGAGACGGAGACACTGAGCTGAGGGAGTAGAGAGAGAGCTTCCTGGGCTCTTAAATATCGATGTACATTTCCAAGAGAACACATCCCAAGGGAGAGAAACGCTTCCTTGTGTTCCAGTTTTTGTTTTGTTTTGTTTTTGTCCTTTTGAGACAGGCAGGGTCTTGCTATGCAGTTCAGGCTGGCCTTGAGCTCACCTTTGTAGCTCAGGCTGGTCTCGAACTTACATCAATCCTCCTGCCTCAGCCTCCCAAGTGCTGGGATTACAGGCATGCACCACCACGCCAGCTTCTGCTCCAGTTTAGCTCCTCATGTTCAGGTGTCTTTGGATACGCTTCACTGCTTTTCTGTAGTAGATGTGAGCCAGGGCCCGAGGTACATAACTAGCACTCACAGAAGAAGGTATTCCCCTTCCTCTCAGTTCCCTTTTTCTTCTGTTTTGGATATTCTGTTTTCTTGTAGGTGCTGTTCTGAGAGACCTAAAAATAATATGTAAAGAGAGCTGATCAGCGAGAAGAGTCAGAGTTGACGCCTTGAGTTGTGATTTGAGTCCCTGGGAATCAAACCCAGGGCCCTTGTCTTGAGCTACAACCTTGTGTTTTTCTTTAGATAGGGGCTTGCCGCATCGCCAAGTGGCTCAGGCTGGCTTTGAACTTGGGATGCTCCTGTGTCACCCTCCTGACTACTCAGATAATCAGCGTGCACCTACACGCCCAGGGGAGAGCACGCGGCCTAAGTAACCACAGCTGAAATTGTTTCTTCTTTTTTTTTCCAGAGTCTGGTGTGCATTTTCTTCTTCTATTATTTTTCCTGCATTATTTGACAATCTGAAAACCCTGGCCCTATGCATGCTAGGCAGGTGTACTCCTGCCGGCTCCACCGACACCCTGCTGTGGATTCTTTAGATTCCACTGTCTCATGGGCCCAGAGTCTTGACTGCTGCTAGGGCAAGTTACACTGGCCCTGTTCCTCTCAGGCGGCTGGTGATCACAGTCCAAGGGCCAGGTCCGGTATGGTACCTGGGTTCATGTGTTTTCAGGGCTGAGAATGGTTTCTGGATGTTGAAAAGGTGAAAACAAAGTCAGCCAATACTACTCCATAAGGAGTGTGACATCGAATGCCAGCACTGGGGAGCTGGCTCAGGGACAGCCTCGTCTCCCCAGCCCAGTGTGGCATCATCCAGTTCTATACAGGTAGCACAAACCACATGGCCCAAAACTTCTAACCTATGTACTGCCTGGCCCTTTACTAAAAAAAAAGTTTTCCCATCTTTTCCCTATTTCTGCACAACCCTGCCTAGAAACGGAGCTACTGCCCACTTCCCACTAAACGGTGCGCCTTCCTGCTCTAGCCCAACTGGCTTGTGACATTCTGAGTGGCTCCTCAGTGTCACCTTTGAAGCCCCAGCTGCAGGGCCACCTTCCTATCATTTCCTCGTGGCTTTCTGAGCCTAGTCCTCAGTTTCTCCTCCCACATTTTCATGTCGCTCACAGCCTGCGCCTACCTTTCTGGCCCTGAGCCATGCCATGCGGCACCCAGCCACTCACTGGCTGGTGCTACTCCTCCTTCAGCAGAGGCAAGGCTTGCGGACAGCAGGTGTCAGGTCTTAACCCTTCCACCCCAGCACCTGACTCATGGCACAAGCTCAGAAGGTGTCAGTTACCGGAACAAATATCAATTAACACTAATGACTTCTCCCTCCTATGTAAGTGCAATCTTTTAAGGGAGGGATCTCAACCATCCTTGTGATGCCGCTCCTCACAGAGAAGGGCACCCATGATTAGAGACCCATCTCCAGATGCCTCATGATTAGAGACTGCATGCACTACAGTGAGCACAAACATCATAGCCTGCCCTTAGGGACATGTCTATGCCCCTGCACAGACCGTTCCGCAGTCTATGACTCCTGCTGCCAAGATCTTCAAGTGCCTGGTGCTACAGCACAAGCTCACCTTTCAGAGGATGAGGACTGTATCCCTGGCATCTCACTTGACCTGCAGTGTTTCACCTAGTAGCTGTACCCAGTAAATATTCACAGGTAATGCATTAGCGGCTGCGATCCCATCCTGTAACCACACGGCTGCTCTTCCTATGTTCTTTGTGACTGCAGAAGGGTAGAACATCTCAAGAACCAGGGGAAGAAATAAGGTTTATGTAACTTCATCCCTAAGCTGAATTCATTCGTCCAACCCTTACTAAACACCAATGTTACACCAGATACCATATCAGGACTTTGCACGTATCTCTAAATTTTTCTACCTTTCAGGTAAACTATAACTAGCTTCTTTAGACAGAAGTAGAAGCCTGTGCTCAGAGCTCTGGCCCAGTTTGCCAAACTATTTGTATCATGAAACAAAGTCTATGGTCTTTCTATAATATATCATCATCCTGAGATAGATAATCTATCACTAAGAAGCTCAGAGTCAAGGAGGGACCTTGCTTTTACCTGTCTGTGTGAATAGCTGGATTCATTTTGCCAGGCTTGAAGGCAGAGAAGCCAATAGAACTGGGCTTTCTTACCTTACAGAATAAACATCTGTGAGACCCCAGAAGTAAATTAAAACTCACCAAGAAAGCACCACAAAGGAAAGTCATGTGGAGGACGCATATACATATGTTTTTTTTTTTTTTTAATTGCTGAATGAGGAACTTTACATGGGTGGGGTTTTCAACATGATTGGCCTAGTTGAAAAAGAGCAGGAAGTGAAAGTCAAAAGGAGGGGAGCCTTGAGTTGGTCTGTAAAATCTAAACTACTACCAATGTTCTGAGCTTTCTGTTTTGTTTTATTGCCCTTTTCCTGTCAAGTTCATTACTGTTTCATGCAGAAAACTTCTTCTGATTAGTGGGTAGACATAAAAGCATATGGCGTGGCTCTCCTGCTAGAGAATGAGTCAGTTGAGCACCTGAGCTGCTGGGTCCCTTCAGAGTTTGGTAGGATGCGCACAAAGATGACTAAGCCCAAGGAGACTCCAGCCAGGGCTCCCTCTGCAGGCGTGGAGGTGCTTTGAAAGACAGCGTTGGCTCAAGGACTCCTTCCTACACGGGAGTAGAGAGCGGCTCAACAGTATGAGCTTCTTTCCCCAGACTCAACTTCCTCCTTCCTCCTATCCGTTCACAAGTATGAGATCTGCACCATAGCCTAAAGTCTCTCCTGCCTCCCCCTGCTTCCTCCCTCTCTTTTCTCACAGGTGTTTCCTCCATCACGCTCCTGCCTTCGTGTACCTCTCTGAGGACGCACACTTTTTCGTGAGTCTAGTCCAACTTCCAGGTGATCATAGCAGAGCTATTTTTAACATCTCCTTTTACATTACATTTGAATTGTTTTCAGAGATTTGGGAAGAACCACTTGTAGAAGAGCCACTACACTCATACTTTGCACAAGCAACCTCCCACTTTCAAAGACAACTCAGGTAGCACAGCATCGTAACGGCAGAGTTGCTGCTGGAGCAAGCCGCATCCTCCTTTCCCCTGCACTGTCCACTGAGGTGGGTGAGTGTTTATCTGCACGGAGATCAGGGATCTGAGCACCAGAATGATGAAGCGACTTTGGGATGGTGGTGAGAGGTGAACAAGCAAGGAAGTTCATGCTCCTGGTCTCCAGGGGACCTGCACTCTGCCATATTGAATAATTCCATGGATCACACCAACAGAAGGACAGAATCAATTCAGGCTACCTCAAGAGACTACTTGGCCTGACATGATCAATTCCACCCAAAATCTCATTCCTGCAAAATAAAGAAATATCCATTCGGGGGGGTGAGAGGAGGGCGGGGTTTATAAACCACACTTAGTTGACTACTCGAAAGCATTTTCAGCAGCATGGCACGTCATCAGGTGTTCAATGCAATCCCAATGCCCAGAACCACGCAGAGAACACAAAGGTCTCCTCAGAACTGTTGGCGGACTCTTCTTGGGTGCGTGGATGTTAGGCTATTTCGCCTGTATAATCTCTTTCAAAGACGACAACCACAGCCATATTTGTAGGACATGCCCTTTTAAGTGACAAAGTACAGGTTCATGGGCCTTGTGAACAAAACACGAGTTATCATTCACTGTGTGCTCAATGTATGCCTGAAACTTGGCCAGGATCATCGAAACTGTTGGTGCCACACTTGTGCATAGAGCAATTAAAGCTCCAAGACAGTGGCATCTTGCCCAGTGTATCACACTATATAATAGAGGCCAGCTTTGTTCTAAATTAGGCCTTCTCTGCCATTGTATTTCTTCTTTATGGTTATTTCTGATATGAGCACAAAATCCGCAGTAATGGAGGTGAGACAGAAATCATAAATGCACTTACTTAAAGAAATATTTTTGAGTATTTCTTTTCAATTGGATTCACGAAGCAGCACCTAGGAAGAGCTTTCTTTAGATCTTTTGAGCCGCAAGCTGAGTAGAGGACATTTGTAATTATCACCCTCAGTGTCTTGTGATGCTTTCAAAGGGCATGAGACATCGCAGACTATGTTTCACTAACTATCTGCAAGTCAGGACTCTATGGCTTTGTTAAAATTCCTAACAGAGAAGCATGAAAATCCAAGAGAGGGATTTTAAGCAAGTGAGCTCGTCACACTCCCGATCCTGCTAGGCAGGGTCGGTCGCCCAGGCACATGGCCTCAACCCCACTACCACCACATAGCTCACTCCTCAAGCTCACTGCTCATCCCTCACCAGAGGCTGGCGAGGACAGAGCGATAGACAAAGCCCTTTCCCTACCACATTACCACACTTAGGGGGAGTCACCCTCAGACAGGAAGAACAGCTCCGTGCCAGGCATTATTCGTACGTTCTTGACCTTATGCATCCCTGGCGCTTTGCTTTCAGTGATGCAACAAACTCGTGTTGAAATTTAAGGCACATTGTGAGGTGTTAAAAGGTGGGGTGGCTAAACTGATGTTTAGGTCAGGAGAGCTCTAAGTGAATTAATCTGTGAATGGGCTAATGAGATATTAAATTATCTCAAAAGGACGTCTGTTATACTCACCTCATGACACTTGTGTCCCATGGGGGCTCAGCCGAGTCCCCATCAGCAACAACATCCTCATCAAACGCTGCCCTTCCCCTTTGGGCCTCCCAGGCTCTGGAACCTTATAATGAATAGACCATTGCCCTTTCTAAATTACACAGTGTGTTCTTTTTAGTTACAGCAACAGAAAATTGATGAAGGCTCCCAATAAGAGCCACCGAGGGCCTATTTCGGTCCTGCACCCGTGTGGAGAATTAGTGATTAAAGCAGACAAATTTCTTGAGAAGAAGGAGGGGATAAATAGGCGAGCCTGTGACCCTGCCACCCTGCCTACCCAGTGGCCCCGTGCCCTCTCTTCTTCCAGCTCAAGAGATGAGTCACAGTTTTTCTCAGCTAATCATGGGAGGCTTCTCTTTCTGCCAGCCATGTCCCTAGGCTGATGTGGTGCATTTATTTTCCATAATATGAAAGGGACAGCCTGCAAGGGAACTCTGGAAAAAAATTTGCCTCCCCACTGTAAAGAGCACCATGTAAGAGGAAGCCCCTTTCACTTCCTTCCCTGTTCCTCTTGGCCCATGATGGTGTGTAAGAAGGTGTGATGCTTGCACCTGAGAACACTGCTGAAATCCTAAGGACAGAGGGACAGAACAACTGCAGGTCACAAACCCTTGATGATGTGAAGAGGTGACTTGCCTTTCAGCTGAGCATCCGTGGGTCAGCTCTGGCAAACCTAAGTCACTTTTGGAGGTGGTAAGTGTCGGGTTACATTAATAACTGCAACAAAGGATGGCAACAGGTTATAGTATTCACTTTGCCAGGTTCGTTTTGTCTGAGATAATGGGCATGGCGTTTTCACTTTACCCTTTTATTCCGTAGCATAGCGGGGGAAGCAATATGCAGAAGAACGAGATTACATAGCCAACTTCCATTCACCTAGAACAGAGGCCAATTTTAGTTCTCAACCCATCAGTCTCTAGTCCTTCGTTACCAGGATGCTGAATTCCTGTCAGATACCACAGCTGTCCATCCCACATGGCCCTGGCTAAGTCATCCACCATGGTGTCTCAAGAGCCCCTATGTTTATCTGTAATATTTGAACTCCTCCTAATACTCACCGAATTTTTTTTTTTAAAATGAACATCTTGAGATGGTGTGATGATGTGCCTCTATAAGCCCATCACTTGGAAGGCAGAAAACAGAAGGATCACTACAAGTCTGAACTGTATAGTGAGACTCTATAGACACTGTACTAAAGAAAATTAAAATAAAATAAAGGACTAAAAATGGCCATCTCTTCAGTATCTCCTCCATGAGACTATTTACTCTAGATAAATAATATAGCATATTATTAAAACCCAACATGAGAAACAAGCAGCCCTCCAGGCCCTCAGGTTCTACATTTTCTCTTCACAAATAATTCTGAGCGTGCAGAGGGTGTGTGAGTACCAAGAAGCCCTGAGTTGGGGGGAGTATATGTGACAAGCTTTTATTACACGTACTTGGTAGATAAGTATTATCAACAACAAACACAAACCCTGAGACGGAAACTCTCAGTAGGCGCAGTGTCCCTGCCAGGACAGGGTCACTCATCTTTAATACTGAGAAAGGGGCAAGCTGTGCCTAGGAAAGTGAAGAAGGCCTGAGGCTTGCTAACGTGCTTCAGCATCTCTTAGATACGTATCCTACAGAGCACTGAGAGCAGCAAACACAGGCTATGGCTGAACCCAGCCTGTCTCCTGTTTATGCAAATAAAGTTTTATTGTAACATACCACATCTGTTTCTTCATGGCCATTCTGACACATACTACCGGCCATGTGGAGTGTTTGTGATAGAGATCACCTCTTCTAAAATATTGGTTTTCTGGTCTTTTCAGGTAAACGTGGCCAGCCACTCATCTAGTATAATCAATCAGCAATTATTGTCAGCTATTGAAAAATCTACCTTCATCCAAATTTAGAACTTCAAACATAGGTGCCTTACTCTGTTTTCCCAAGAACTACGGAAAATTTTTATGAAATGATACTGTGTGGCTTTGGTTGTCCTGGAACTTAAATACATGAAGAGAGACTGCAGTTGAGCAGATACACACACACACACACACACACACACACACCTACACTACAATCATGATCAGATGTTATTCCCATTGGGATAAAGGGCAAAGAGACATCGAGTACTCTGGGGGAGAGCAGAAGGGAGCAAGCTGAACGCGCGCGTGCATGCGTGTGTGTGTGTGTGCGCGCGCGCGCTAGAGAACAGCATTCCCAAGACAGCAGAGCCTACCATAAAGTGTACTTGTGAAAGCTTTATTAGAGGTGAAATCTAAAGCGAGATGAAAAAGGAAACCATGGAGACACAAGGAACGAGGAAGCGCAAGCGCAAGGCAACGCTTCATCACAGCGGCACCGATGGCTCCGACGAGCGGGCCACCAAAGGCAACTGGATGGAAAGAAGAGTTTGATTTGCCAGCTACCGCCGACTTTTGTATCCCTAGAGAGTCTTGAGAGTGCCTGAGGTGTTCGGAGGTGGTGGACAGGGACTTGGGCCTCCCATTGAGCTAGTCACTGTAGCCGCAAAGTTCACAAGAGGCTGAGAAAATCTAAGAGACCCACGAAAGGGTCAGTCAGAGGCCAAGGTCGAAAGGCTTGTCTGAGGAAGTGAGGTTGCAGCTGAAATCCGAAAAATAATGAATATGTGAAAGGGGAAAAAAATATGACTTGGCCTGAGGAGAGGAGAAGTGTGAGAGCCCTGAAGTAGGAAAGAATTTTGCATGTTTGAGGAACTGAAAATGAGCCCTGCAGGGCTGAGGAGTCGCCATCCAGGGCCTGCATCGCTGCCCCATCGCTTACGACCTGTGCGAGCTGCGGAAGTTTGTGATCTTCACCTCTCTCCCAATTTCTCCTTTGTAAAAGTGGGATCATAATTGTTCTTACTTCACAGAGACTGTCGCTGCTTCTACCTTATGATAACGAATAAACACCATGCATTTGCGGGTGCTACCGCAGATTTGGGCTCAAAGGAACCAGAAAGCAGTAGCCTCACTTTTTTTCTTCTACCCAGAGGCATCACAGGGCATGCTTTACCTAATCTGCTAGGCATTTCTCAATCTAATGAAATTGAGCTATCAAGATTAAGGGTCACAGTGCACTCCTTCGCAGCGTCATACTAAAACGATTCTCTTTTGCCATACTTCATCTCCAAGTAAAGACAACAGCAAGTTCATAATTCCATCTCAGGGAATACAACTATCCTGCCTATAATTAGAAACACAGTAATGCCTTCCTACAACATCTCAGCAGTTCCAATACCTTCCAAAATTTCAAAGTCCAGTCTTTTCTGAGACTCTAGGCAGAAAAGCTTAGGGGTGAACCTCTGTGAAAATCAAAAGCAAGTTACATAAAACCAAGGTAGAGGCTGGGCATGGTGCCACATGCCTGTAATCGTAGCACTTGAGAGGCTGAAAATAGGAGGATCACTACAGGTCCAATCTGTGTAGTGAGACCCTATAGACCCTGTCCTAAATACATTCTTAAAAAAATAAATAAATAAAAGGGCACAAGAGCATAGGGTCAACTTTCCCATTTGAGACTAAAACCGAGCAAACATTAAGTCCTAAAGCTCTGCATCTGGTGTCCGGGATTCCCTGAGATAAAATGTGAATTGCAACGGGCTTGGGTGGCCCCACTGCTGCGGTCCTGACAGCTGCCATCACATCGCCTTTCTCTCGGGCTGGCCCCATTCATGGACTGCAGATTTCTTTGTACCTCTCCTTTCCCAAGATCTCCCCTATGCCTTAAGCTTCATTCTCCTAATTTTATGCGCTGCTCCCTCAAGGGGCTCCTTATCTGGCCTTCCAAACCACACTGACCCCATCACATTGACCTTTGAATCATTATTACTCCTGTTACTTTTATGAATTACTCTGGTCTATTGGATTAAGAAAAGCCCTGGAATTAGCATGACTCAAAATCCCCGGGACAGTTTGCATGAGAATTCAGTCCTCTGAAAAGTGATCGTTCTTCCTGTCTTGCCAGGTCTCCCTGCAAAGTTATTAAATTCTTTCCTCTTTTTCTTTTTGATTTTTTATTAATTTTAATGAAAAAGAAATAGCAATGAGACAGTTTCACGACAGGTTAGTAGGAGAGTTGCAATAATTAATACATTGCATATTGTCCTCATATTAGTTATTCAAAGTACAAGATGCAGACATAATATTTTGTCTAAACATTATTAGTACAGATTTTCTCATTGAAATAAGAGAAAGATATAGATAGACAGACAGACAGACAGACAGAGATAGATAGATAGATAGATAGATAGATAGACAGATAGATAGATATTTCATTACAAAATGGTACTTCATTTATATCTGCTTTTTTTTTGTTTTAGTTTATTAGAGATGGGTATTCCACTGCTGTTAGAGAAGGTATATTTGGAGAAATCTTTAAAGGACCTTTTCATGCTTGATGCCAGTCCAAATATTGAAAGTACTTATATGCAGCAAGACAACCCAATATAGTCCAATAGACTGTAATAGTGGGTTATCAGCGGAACTGCCAGTCTCAGAAGTTGTTGACTTGAGCCATGTGCATCTCAGAATGTTATCATAGATCTACTGTTTATATCTCATGGTTATACTTTTCTTCTGGATGGTTAAGACCAAGTTAAAGCAAGACCTATCTAAGCCTTTAGGTTCTTCTGTCATGTTGTCAGACATGGCCAGGAAGGTTGCCTGGGATGTTTGAGAGCCAGCCACGTCCTACAGAAATTGAAGGTGACTGAACACTTGCTTTGTACAGGGGAACAACATGTAGAACACTCAGGCTGCCTCTCTAAGTCCTTTCACAGATCAGGAAGACTCGGAACAGTTAGACTCGCTCTTGGGGCACAGCTTAAAGCAGAGCTGCAGCTAGACTAAAGGCATATGCGGCACAAATGAAAATCAATATTGGTTATTACAACCCACAGGCACTAAAGAGTCCATTGCTATGCAGCAAAACTGACAAATACACTCCTTAATACTTCTTTTACACCAAAAACTATGGAATATAGTACACAGCAGGTCTTGTATAAGCTTTTAGGGATTTGTTCTCTTTCCTGGCACATAGACCCAGGAGGTGCTGATCAGGGAGACGTGTGTGGGCTGAGACACGCAGTGAGAGGTGACGGCGTGAGACTGGGTCCTTGCCTGAGTATGTTCACTCGGGCTGTTTATGAGCCTTTGCCGAAAGAGCAGCTCCCTGTTGGTTCTAATACACGCCCTTCCAATCTGCACAGTCCACGCGGACGACTGTTTTTTTCTGTTGTTTTTTTTTTGTTTGTTTGTTTGTTTGTTTGTTTGTTTTTGTCTTTGTGAGACAGGGTCTCACTATGCAGTTCAGGCTGGCCTTGGGCTCACTTTTGTGGCCCAGGCTGTTCTCGAACTCACACCGATCCTCTTGTCTCAGCCTCTCAAGTGCTGGGATCATAGGCGTGCACCACCACGCCCGGCCACTAAACTCGGATGACTTTTGTTCTCTTTTGATCTTCTCGCCATGGGCATTTTCACGTTCCAGTGACAGCAGAGCTGTCAGGGATAGGAGATGCGAGCCAGATCACAACCGCCATGTTTTCCCCCAAGCCTCACCGTGGCCCTCCACTATGTGCCCTGGAGCTAGGCCTCCACTCTCCACTCCTAATGACCTTTAGGAAAACCGCGGCTGTAGGGAACAGCTCTCGTGATGACACTGTGACCCACACAATCGCAGCCTCCCAGATGATTTCATAGACATGACCTCATCCACCTTCAGCAATGCCTTCTGTGCCTTTTACACACCTCATCACTCCTGCCATGTTCTGAAGTGGTCCTGAAAGCCAAACCAGCCATGTCCTGCAGTGGTGAAGGATGGAAACTCAGAGCTGGATCCCTGCCTCTAAGTTACAAGTGATCTTGGGCAAGTCACTGAGCTTCTTTATACTTTCATGTTCTAGCATGAAAGATAGAAATGACCACCTTATACTATGAAAGCATTATAAGAATTATCACTAAACACATAAAGCACTGAAACTAGGTCACAGCATGTAGTTAAGTGCTCAAATACTGTCTTATGGTTGAACCAAAATATACTTATCAAGTCACAGAAGCAAAGGCAGAGTGAGGCGTTCCAAATTCCAATCTCTTCTTCTAAATGCTAGTGATAGCCAGGGTTTAGTCCTACCCTCATCTCTGTGGGTGCCTCCTGCTCTTGTGCACCTCCCGCGAGTCTGCTCCCGGCTTCAGATATCCTCCTCACACAGCAGCGAAGGAGCCCCAGATGAAAGTGAGCATGGAATACAGGGTGCAATGTCTGGAGAACCAGAGTGGACAACGGAAAGGAAGACAGCGCACGAGGGGAGACGCTCTGTGGCACAAGTGCCTGCCAGGCAAGTGTAAGGTCATGAGTTTGAAACCCAGTCCGGCAAAATAAATAAATAAATAAATAAATAAATAAATAAATAAATAAATAAATCTTTCAAATCTCATAAGGTCAACACCCCTGTGATACTCACTGGGGAAATGAGAAGCGGACCCAGCAGATGCTCAGGAGTCTTGGCCTCACTAGCAAAGCTGACTTCATACTCAAGGTCTCCTTGCTGCATTGTATGTAGGGTTTGAAATAAGCTACAACACTCACAAGCCACTGCGTGTGACGATGGCAGTGAAGATGAAAGACAGCTACAGGTTTGATAACAGCACCTTGAAGGTGTCCCTTGGGTTTACTACCTCTCTGCATCATATTGTCCCTCCTCTGCGTGACCACCAATTCACTGAACTGGCATCCTTTCTTTGATCTCATGTCATCTCATCAGGACAATTTATGAGAGCTGCTGAAGAGAATTTCTCATGATGCAGAATATCGCCTCAATCTCTACGACTCACTCCACTCTGAGTCCAAGCATTTAGATGTAACAAAGTCTTTAGAGAGTGCGGGGCTGGAGTTTGAACCAATCATTCATCAATAGATGGGCTTGACCAAGTTACTTGACCTCTAGGAGCCTTAGTAGACAAAGGATATTGATCTTACCAACACATCCTTTTCAGAAGGGGGTTGTGGTGTCACAGACCTACTCTGTCCCTTTATCACACCCTCTTTCTGTAAAGAGGTTGTTCTCCCTCTGTACTGTCGGGTGGGATCCACAAATCCAAAGTAAGAGCACTGACTGCGAAAACATCTCCCCAAGACTCTAGGACCATTCAATGTCCACAGAGTTTTGCATATGTCCTCCTGCCCCTGAGAGCAGTGGGTCTATGGTAATTGCGTTGTGGGGGATGTTTGCCTTATTAAAAGCTCTAAAAAGCCTACCATAGTGGCCTTATAGTGTAAGAAGATGGCTTAGTTCAGAGTGTACACGAGGCCTCATGGAAACCTACGAATAACCCAAAGTGCTGGACTGTACCCTTGTAGTTTCTAACTCAGAATTTCTGGGTGGGTCTCAGAATTTGCATCTCCAGCAAGTTGCCAGTGAACATCAAAGATTCTGGTTCTAGGATCACTCTGAGAACTGCGGGTTTTGTCTATTATTATTGCCAAGCTAGTACCTGCATGGCCAAGACTAATGGTCCAGATACCTCAAGAGGTGTTCATTTCTTCTCTTTTGTAGGTGTACAGACTGGGTCAAGTCAGTGTTCCTGAGCTTCCATCGCCTCCCCATTAAATGAGGATGAAAAGAATGTGTACCTTGAAGGCTACTGAAAAGGATGAGGGAGCACTGGCATGCAGAGCCTGGAGCACCCTTCCTGGCACTTAGCAAGTGCTCAGGATCTACACTGTTAGAGTTCCAGAAGGCTGCAAGCCTCTGAGGTATCCATTGCCCTTCCCCCAAGGAAGTTACATGTCCAAATCCTAGAAAGAATGTCTACGGTTATTACTGAGTGTGTCTGCCTCCTTGGAAATTCCCAGGGATTAAGTTGAGCTTCAGAGAAAATTAATTCATGATTTAAACGATGACAATGAATCATATGTTTCCAGGCTCGGGATTGGTGACTAAGTAGAGTCAAAGAATGCTTCAATTTTTGCTATAAGGGTTGAGCTGCATATCAAAATCTCAAAATTTGGATCTAGGCTCTGTCAATTTCTGGCTAGCTAATTTTAAGCAAGGTCAATATTATCCTAGTGGTTCAGTTCCTATTTTGTGAGCTGTGGTCTTTCTAATCATGAGAACCCTAGTAGCTACCTGAGTATTTGTGTCCATCACTGCTCTAGGCAATGAAGGTGGCAGCTCTGATAGCCTGAGCTCAGGGTTCCCTGGTCCTTGACTGTGCTGGTGCTGGATTATGGCAGATAATGCAACCTGCTTTGCTGAGAAAGACTAGGTCATTGCGCCTAGCAACATTTCCCAGCCTCAGTTCACCTGAGGATCTAGAGTGCACTCCAGACCTGTATATGCAGCTATAGCCAATCCAAGGGTATAAAGGCATAGCAAAGGTTGGAGAGAATCGCAGTCAGGTACATCCACACAGCTCACAAGAAAGAAGTCCTGGATCACGATAGCGCATTTTTCTCCTGCTCTTCCTCCTCCTCTTCTTCCTTCTCCTCCTTCTTCTCCTCCTCCTCATTCTTCTCCTCCTCCTCCTTCTCCTCCTCCTCCTCTTCTTCTTCTTCTTCCTCTTCTTCCTCTTCTTTCTCTTCTTCACTCTCTTCTTCTCCCAAAAACTCAGTTCAGCCAGCCAATAGTCACATCCAAAAAACACTCACAAAATCCCATAGGAAAGCACCACAGATGAGTTTTGCCATGTTTCATTTCTCCTGTTTACTTAGTAATCCTGATAAATGGCTTTGTGCAAACAATAACTCTTTCTTTATATTGTGCTCTTACCTAGAACCTTGAAAGCTCAATCTTAAGGTCCAAGAGTAAGACCAAAAACATGCTTAGGATTCAAATGTTTTTATAGTTTCTTTAAATTTTCTCGAAATGATAGCTTACTTTGTCACAGTAATAATAAAAATGGTCAATCTTATGGCATTTTTTCCTTGTCTCTTATTCTCTTCTATTACCTTTAAAAAAGAACATTGTGTCTATCCTGCTAGTGTGTTTTGAAACTGGCTCAATGTTATTTCTTTATTGAAATTATTAATATTTATTTATTTTAAATTTTTATTTTTATTTTACAGAACTGGGGATTGAACTCAGGCCCTTGCACTTGCCAGGCAGAAATTAATAAAATAAAAAATAATGATGATAATAATAATTATTATTACAATTATTATAATGAAGGACGAGTTAGTAGCCATCATTCATTCAACAAACGTTGGCTCAATGCTTCTTTGTATGGAAGGCAAAGTTCTCGTGAGCTGAAGATGTAACAGAGAACAGAACATAGGGTCAGTCCACTCATGTCAATAATTAGCAAAAGAAACATTCTAGGTGATGCAAAAAGTTGACTGCAACTTATTTGCTAATGAGCACTGGCTCAATCACAGAAGTTTAAGGCACACTGGTCCACGTGCCAGTGCAGGGAAAATGAAACCTTAAGAAGATTGTTACTCACTTGTCTTTTTATTGCATTAGGAGAAATTATTATTCTTACTATCATAAAACAAGTGCTAGAAAATGCTTTGTCTAATTCTCTTAAATTGGCTCCCCTACACAAGGCATTTTGGCATTTATGATGTCACTCACTCAAACAACAAATTTTTCTGTGGAATTTCTTCTGCCAAGGAGCTAGAGACACAACAGGGAATGAGACGCATCTCCTGGTCTTCAAGAGCTCTCGGACTCACAGGGACACACAGTTACCATTCTGAATGTGGATTTCGAGGAAAGAGAAAATAACAGAGCAGGAATGAAACAAAGGTTTGTGGAAACTAAGCACGCCTAATAGTGCAGCTCACCGGAACTGCTGCACCTCCGTGCACCTCACAAGTTCATAAAAACTTCACAGTACCTATGCCAGGGTGAGCGATGTTGTAAACCCTGCTTTATGGGTCAGAAATTGAGTCACAGCCATGGTTCACACAGTTAGTTAGTTCCAAATCTGAGATGGGAACCTATGTGTTCTTACTGATCATACTTGGCTTCTACATGGTAATTCCATAGAGGAACTATACTTAGAGGTCTGGTGGAATCTTCATTTTCAGTACCAGTTCAGATTATGTTGATTGACAAAATTTTTTAAAGTACTTGGTACGAGGTCTCTCTATGCAGTTGAGAATCATGGCGATCCTCCGCTTTTCAGCTTTCCCAGTGCAGGGATTACAGGCGTGCAACACGGAGCTCAGTCCTGGTGGCCAGCTCAGTGTGCTCAGGGACAGGGCCTGGCATGACATGAAGTACTAGGGATCAAACCCTGTCCCTGCACTTGCCTAAGCAAGTGCTTAGTCCACTGAGCTACCTTGCCAGCATTTATGCTGATTCATAAATGCTTCCAAAGCACAAAACTTCTTGTGCAGTGGTACTGACTTACAGCTGGAAGTCTCCAGAGCAGGATGTGGAGGTACATATCTGTAGTCCTAACATCCTGAAAATCTCAAACAAAAGGATCAGAAATTTGAGCCCACTTTGGCCAACTTAGTGACCAAACAACACCCTGTTTTAAAATTTTAAAATTCATATAAAATCAAAACATGTTAAAATGTATATAACTCACTTTTTGAAAAGTTCTTGGTTCATTTCCAAACACTATAGAATAAAAAAATAAATAAAAACGTTTAAAAAGATTTTTTTTTTCAGGTTTGCCTCTGGATGTACAAATGTTATTTTCCCCCTCTTTGCACGTTGGCCAGATACACACTATTGTATAAAACAGACAGTGTGAGAGAAGAACAGAAGATCTGGTTCCTGTCCCAGATCAGCTCCCTAAGGCCATGTGACAGCTAGTGATCCCTTAGGCCTTGATTCCTTGTTTAATTCAATAAGGCTTTCAAGTCTCCTCAGGAGGGACTAGACCCATGCATGCTTTGTGAGCTGCCATGTGGAAGCGACAATTTTTTATTGAACTTCTCAGTACTGTCACTATTGCTGTCATCATCATCATCATTATTATCACTAGGAGTTTGGTCTACAAATACATAAAGATGTATCTGTTGTGTATGAATTAGTGTAGGGCACCAGAGTCCTGAGCACAGGGTTACCTAATCCATCACCATCAAAAGCCCTGGATAAAAAGAAGACACAGCAAAGATCTGGTCAGAAAAGGCAATCTTCATCACATCAGCATAGTTGCTTCTTGCTGACCTGGCATGAAACAGGTTCTCTGAATACATGCTTCACAAAGACCCTCAGGACTTGGCCAGCATCCAGTTACACACTGGCCCGGTGACCTCTCTGAGTTAACGCACCCACCGCCCTTTGGTGATACGCATGTCGCAGTGTCAGCACTATCTGCTAAGGGGCTAATACAATTTTTATCAGCGCAACAGCAACGTTTGTCACAGCCTTCTCTTCCTTTTGTCGCTTTCTTCACACAGTCCCTGCCCTTCAAGGCATCTTGCACTTCTGGTTAGGTAACTGCCTTTTCTCGCCTATCTTCATATCAGCTGCAGACTGGCATTCTCTGAACGCTTAGCCCCAGTTAACTTTTGCTTTATTTGATTTCTAGTCAATACCAGCAACGATTGCTCAAATAAATACACCAAATGTCAAACCCCTGTCCATCAATAAACCAGAAATCTTATTTTTCTACCTGCCCGTACCATGGGGAGTAGGAGTGTCAGGTTTTGCTCGCGTTGAATCTA
The DNA here is from genome assembly GCA_004027025.1 of Myocastor coypus. Classification (NCBI taxonomy): domain Eukaryota; kingdom Metazoa; phylum Chordata; class Mammalia; order Rodentia; family Myocastoridae; genus Myocastor; species Myocastor coypus. The sequence continues at coordinate 53,278 of PVJA010008183.1, forward strand.
GTGGAGGGAGCTTGGCACTCTTGCATCTGTAAACTGCGTTCCATGTAGGTCTGCTTACATCTTGGGAGAGTAGACAGGAGTAGTTATCTACATTGCATGTTTGAAAAAGCCATACAAAGAGACATGCCTGATGTCAGATTCCAGAAAAAGATCACTGTGCATAGAATTCAGCCACTCTTATTCTCAGGTCAGTGAACACGTTTTAGCGGCTCCATTTCCTGCCCAGCTGCCAGGGATACAGTAATAATCCTCTATGTCATGTTTCCTAGACAGTGCATGATCTTTCCAGAGCGTGCTCAATGAATATCAGTAGCATAAAACGCACCGTGTTAAAAACAAAAAATCTGCGGTCAAATATGTCTGCAGTCTGCCATATGCTGTGCCCTTGGCTGGAAAATTGCTGTATCAACACCTCCTGAAGCCCTGCGGTATGAAGTTTATGCAACTGTTCATCCCTGGTTTGTTCCAATGTGTTTGAGCACATATGAAAGGCCAGAGTAAAAGCAGAGGAATCATATACTGATAATACAGGCAAGAGTTGCAGGGTGTGTGGACAAAACAGAAGAGCGGCTGAGAGGGTGAACAGAAGGCAGATTCGGAACATATTGCAAATGGAAGTTCAGTCAGATTCGTTGGTGGCTAAGCAGCAAATACAGGACATGCAGAAATGAGTGACAAGGATAACCGAGATACTTAGCTCTTAGCAACAAATGAACAGAGCTGCCACTTCCCTAGATGGATTACGCCACCTCCAGCATCCTGAAGCCCTATACCACCTTTTTAAACATGTATTCAGTTTATTTTGGAATTTAACTTGAGTTCAGAGACATAATATATGGCCCCGCAAAAAATAAAAATGAAAAGCAGCATCTAAACTTTGACAGAGCCGGGCGTGGTGGCACACGCCTGTAATCCCAGCACTCGGGAGGCTGAGGCAGGAGGATCAGTGTGAGTTCGAGACCAGCCTGGGCTACAAAAGTGAGCTCAAGGCCAGCCTGAACTGCACAGTGAGACCCTGTCTCAAAAAGACCAAAAATAAATAAATAAATAAATAAACTTTGAAAGATATTAACCAAAAGTATTTTATTCATACTTAACTTATGATACAAAATAAAATGTTATTTGAACTTGTACAGGATAAGTTGTCTTGATTTCAGAGATCAGACTTTTAGTTTTATATTTGCTTAAGAGGTTTTCTTTATGTTGTCTAAGCAAGCTTATCCTTTTTTCTTAATATCACATTCCCATAGCTAGCACATGAAACGCACTTGACATATGTGTTTAACTAACGAGCGGACAAGAACAAGTGTGGCCTGGGCCTGAGGGGATAACTCGGTGCTCTAAGTGCCTGCTTGGCAAGCAACAGGACCTGGACTGCATCCCTAACACCATATGCCATGCCGACTCTGGAACGCCGGGTGTGCCATGCAGGCCTCAAGACCAAGAGTCATGCCATATCCCTGTAATCCCAGTGCTGGGGAAGCTGAGGCAGGAGAATCACTGCAAGTCAGAGCTGTGTAATGAGACCCTACAATAAACAAGCAAAAAGAAAAAAAAAATAGTTCTTTTTGAAGAATAAATATGGAGTCATTTATTTAAAAATGTAAATAACATTTTCTTAATCAATATTCATAGCATAAATCAATTTAGTATGCAACAGAGAACTGATGAATGGGAAGAGAAATCACTATCACCAGAAAGGAAAAGGTAAGTCAGAGGAACAAGTTCTGGGCCAGTGAGATAGCTCAGTGGTCTAAAGCATCTGCTTAGGAAAGCTTAGGCAGGTGCAAGGCACCATGGTTCGATCCCTAGCACACGCTACACCACGCCCAATCTTAAAAAAAAGAAGAGAGAGAGAGAGAACCCAAATCTAACTTTTGCCCTCTCCCACAGTTTTAAGTTGGTCTTGCACACACCTTTCCATTGTGCTGAGTCCAGTTCCTTCAATCCCATTTCAATAAGGAGTAAAACAAGGTGATGTCCAAGGCTCTACCTCCTGCTGCCTACAACTGAGTGGCAGCGGAAGCCTGCCCTCCGCAGCGCGTCATGCAGGACCACCCGGTGCAGAACATGACTCACTAATGCCCCAACCTCTGGCTTAGATTAAGTCTTACAAGTACCCAAAAAAGAAGAATGCTGTGGTTGCTGAAGTCATCAAGACTTCCTGGAAGTTTTCCTCCAGTCTCCTTCCAAGAAAATGAAATCACAGATGAATATGGCTTGGTGGAGGAACTGAATTATAGGCTCACTGTTCTCTTTCCAGTCAAGGAGCATGCAGTAGAGTTTTGCCCTTTCCTGGCCTGCAAGAGAACTACTGAACACAGTTTATTGTCCTCCAAGATCTCTGCATATTTTAAACTGGCTCTTCCTTTCCACTTAGGAATGCACAAGAATGGATTCCTATCTGGATCTTGGGAAACTTTTTTTTTTTTTTTTTTTTTTTTTTTTTGTCTTTTTGAGACAAGGTCTCACTGTGCAGTTCAGGCCGGCCTTGAGCTCACTTTTGTAGTCCAGGCTGGTCTTGAACCGGAAACTATTCTTTCCAAAGACTGATCTTGGCCTCCTAGACAGGACCGGCTTGTGTACCCAAAGACCATCCCTCTAGGCCCATGAGGTTTCACTAACCCTGTCTCAGTGGAGCTACTGGGCCAATGAGTTTCGGTTTTAGTTCGTTCATTTTTTTCTTTTTTTCCACCCAGCTGCTAGACGCAGTCATCTACACAAAAATGTCTCCCTCTGGGGACCCTCCGCCCTGATGTTGGTCGCCTTAGTGCAGATGTTGCATGTGGCTGCTAGCACTGGTGCCCTGCTGGCCTCTTTCTTTCCCCAGAAGATGTCACTACCTGATTAAGAACAGCAGTAGATTTCCGCTAGCTCCCAACCCCTTACTGCCATTCAACTCCCAAATCTCCCTAGTGATGGATAAGCAAATCCAAAAATGTCACCCGATCTTTCCTAATGTTTTCACTGATTTTAATATCATTGTTAGTGTACAAAGAAAATCCATGAGTTGTTCTCTCGATTGTTCTATGAATCTTGTTTTAGAAAAATCACAGGATAACCATCTATTTCTTATTAAAATAACCCCCTGTGGCAATTGGCCTAGTTTATAGGTGAGAGTCCTGGAGATATGGATAGGTTTGCACAAATGATTCCACAGCAAAGGTGAGATGGACACCCTTGTCCCCTGATAACAAGCTAATGTGTGAAGGGAAACAGCTTCATTCCCATTGGCTGATCTGATCCAAGGGAGAAGTAAAGGACTAGAACACGGTAATCCTTGAAGCTAAGGAGAGCCATCCTGTGAAAGCAAATTGAAGATAACTTGAAAGCAAATGGCTCAGCCAGAGGAAAGCTCAATATTCTTCTGGATTTAAGATTCCCTAAAAGTAAACAGTGGAAACCCTGACAAAAAGTTAGTGGTAGGTAAAGGTCCCAGAAAGTCTCACGGCTGTTCATGTACAGGGATCAAAGAATTAATTGACACACTGTGGTTTCTTTCTTATTGAACACAGTCGCTGAGACACCACAGCATGTCATCAAGACGCCCTCACTTCCAGGTAGCATACGAGAGGGAAAACGATTAGAGTTAGAGATGTATTGGTCATTTACCAGAGGATCACAGCAGCGGACACCGAGGAAACAAGAAACATAGGAGCAGGACTAAGGAGCAGGACAATGACCAATGACCAGGTAGGAAGAAGGAGGAGTGCATCCAGTGCTGCCACTACCCGAGCTGCGATGCCTGTGAGTGAGTCAACTGTAAGCAGCCATGGAGCTGTGGGGTATGCGCCTATGCTTTTCAAGACACCAGAATCTAAAGTCCCCGCCATCTGTGGTAGGTGGGCGCCATTGCTCTTCACAAGATTCCAGAAACGAAACTCTGCTCCGACAAGGAAGGTCAAATTCTGGGTTAGATATTTCAGCAATAACAGTGTGGGAGAGCCCAGCAGGGGTCAGGCTGATTCCCATCTCTGGCAGCCCAAAGAGTCCTTCGTAGGCTTCTAGGAGGCACACAAAACGCCAGCACCCAAAGCCAACATTGCGCTGTAATTTAGTAATCACCTGGTATAAACTGAGTGGGATAAGTGAATACAGAGTCACATTTTATTTTCACACAAACCTTCAACGGGTTTTATCGATTCATTTTCCCAAAAGAGAGATTTGAATCTCACAGTCAAAAAACATCATTTGCTAGGTCACAGAGTTGGCAGTTAGAACCCAGCTCTAGGTATCTGTGAAACTCTGCAGCGCTCTCCACCATGTGACCCTGTTCCCTGCCCCAGATAAGGGTTGTGAAGATAGACGGTAGATGAGGAGGACACTGTATGGAAGTTTGGAAAGCAAGTGGTGTCTAAAGGTGCGTATTCACCACAAATATTCCCATCAGTGCATCATTTCTAATTCTCACAGGTTTATGAAATTCAATGATGCGTAGGGAAGCATTTGTTGGGCAAGACGCTGCATTTGATGCTGTAAAGCAATGGGGAGGGAACCTCGGGCATGCATGCTGCAGGGAGCTGGTTATTTGCTACCACTGAAATCTCTAAAATATTTGCTGTCACAGCTACAGGTGGGATCAGAACCTATAAGCTAATACGTTCTTTTGTTTTTATTCAAGCACTTTGAAACATCTTTTTTTGTGCGCCTAAAAATTGATTATCAGGGTACACCAGATAGCTCAGTGGATTAAAGCTTCTGCCCAGGCAGGCTCAGGGACTGGGGCTCAGCCCCCAGCATGCAGTGCCAGCCCTCCTTCCAGGATGCTCTGAGATGGTGATTGAGACTGGGCGTGCTGGTGCTTGCCTGCAATGACAGAGCTCTGGAGGCTGAAGATGGGAGGATTGCTATGAGACTGAATCTGTGTAGTGCGATCCTGTAGATCCTGCATTAAACACATTAAAAAAAAAAAAAAAAAAAAGATTATCTATTTGAATTACATTGATTGGGATATTAAGTGACCAGAGCCCCAGGGATGGATAGTAAGGATAGTTTCAGAAAGACCTGACACTTCAGTTTTCTTCTCTGTGTCCCTTTAGAACAAGTAAAATGAAGAAGGAGCAATAAAAGCAATCGCACAGGGACAGAGAAGAGATCGGCCCAAACTCAGCTCTTAGAATTGATAATATTATGGGAGAGAGAGTAAGAAAACAGGATGATATTAGCACAAGGAGATATTCTGGAAACCTAGATAAGAACACCAAACATTCATATATTAGAGTAGGGAAACAGCAAGAAGTATGTGGCCCACCTGGGAATATGTCTAGCACCCTGTCTAGTTCTTTAAGCCGAGCAGGTACCTGACACATGATTGCTAGGTGAAAGAATAAGTGTCACGTGTACGATGTGCTGGCATGGTAAGAGAAAGAAATAGGAGGTAACAATTAAGAGCTTACTGCAATAGCTTTCCGGATGATTGGGAGCAGCATTAATAGTTATGGAAAAGTTATAGAAAGTAATAAAAATTAGAGCCAATAAAAAAGTCACTATAAAAAGAGGTTATTCTCATTCTGTCATTATTCACAAAAAAATAAGAGATAATTCTTGCAATATTTCCCATAATCCCACTAACAGAGGAGAGGGTCCCTAGAATGTCACAACTTAGTCTTACTACCTCGGTAATTTAAGTAAGGAAATGAGAAGTAGATTTTACAGAGAATCCAGCTAGGAAGGTCTGACACATATTAAGTTTTCATCCTTCCTCTGTCTTGGTAGCTGAAAGATAACTTACCTATGAGGAAGAAATGCAGCTATTGTGACACCCAGTTAACAGACGAAAAAGGATTGTGGAAGCCCTTTACCCCACAGTGACTCCACGCTGGTTGAGTTGGTCCTCATTCTGTTTCTTTTTCATGATCTCCAGGGGCAGAAAGAGAAAGAGGAAAAGATGCAGTGATACCAAGTCTCAGTGGTGGATAGCTCGAGAAATACAGAACAAAGCTGGAAATAGGACGGATCTGTAGTTGAACTCATGCTAAATATTCCTCTTTACTATTGGTGTGGTTATCATCTGCTTACTCAGGACAGTTTTCAGCAGATGAGTACCAATTTCCTTTCCTGAGAATTAGTAAACTTTTTTGTTGTGTCGTTGTGCTGTGTCGTACTGTGTTTAACATGAAGCCTTGCTGATGAAGTGGGTATTTTTCTGAGCAGGTCGCTGTGGGACCAATAGACATACATGTTTTCCCATCTTTCCTCCGAGTATCGTTTAGTCATCAAATTCCAGTAAATACTAGGGAGTTCCCTCCCAAGCCAATGAACAAAGCACAGTCAGTCCCATCAAACAAGATCTTACAGTTGGGAACAAATCCCGTAGCTTCTGCAATTTGGCTTCTTGGCAAGAGCCAAAAGTACTGAGCTTCCCTCCCTGAAAGGAATTGAAACCTGAGATTCCTGGCGGATGGAGGATGCTCCTGTGCTTTCTGCATCCCTCCTCCTGATGCAGGATTTGTCAAGGGCATAAATGAGGGCTCATAAGAACTCTATGAGTCACAGTGGCACACAAAGGACCGGAGCCACAGTCACCTACATAAAGTCCAGCTGCAGCCATCGACTCTATAAAGGCTGAACAGAAAGGCTGACAACATGCTTTTCTTGAGTCCACCTGATCTTGGGAAACCGCAATAAGGAATGCTCCTTTGTTGTGACTCACACAGGTCATATGCTGCTGATGAGCTAGCTGGGAATGACCCAGAGTCAGCCTCCCCCAATAACCGGCTACTCCTTAGAAATGCTCACAAGAGATGCAGGCTGAGGGTTGGAGCCATGACGTCCGCTTACATCTTCTTCGAATGCTCACGATGCCGGATTCTCTTCTCCCGTCACACTGTCTATCTTTCCCCCAGTCTCCTGCTAATAGGAGTATCCTGCTTATTTAAGATAAACGGCTTCTTTCCAAAACCAGAAGGCACCAGTTATCAGGAGGCATGAAAAGCCATACAGTAGAGAGAACAGAGCAGTAGGCGATGCCTGCAGGAAAGCTATGGTCATGCGCAGGCGTTGCTTTCTTCACACGCCTACAGAGCCATGGAAAGTCATTCTTCACTTGAGGCAGATTCACCATACACAGGTTATCCTTTTTGTGTGTCAAGAATATTTTTAAAATGAGGGAACATTGCTATAGTTTACTAGGAAGGTGATTAACTTGATAATGCTTTTCTGAAGGGCAAGAATTTATTAAAACCTTAAAGCACAGGTCCTTAAACTAGAAATGCTGCTACTGCACATTTGTTCTCTGCAGACATTGCACCTTGTGCGCAGTCATTCAGTCATGCGCCACGCACAATTTCAGTGATCAGCAGACTGCACTTATGACTATTGCCCCATAAGATGACACTACCTGCTGATGCTGTTGCTGTCTTAGTTTGCATCCCATCATTCTCTGCCATCATTCAACATGGTGTAGATGTGCCCTGTGGTCTAAAAGATACGATTTGTTAGTCTCAAACTGGTGTGAAAATTTTTTCATTGATCTGATAGGCAGATTATGATGTATTCTTAAGAGGGAAAGAAGATTAAGAAAATAATTAAAATTGTCACATTTTGGTACAAATTATAATAAATTAGTCATACAGTCCGATGTGTTTATGCATGATAAGAATATAATAAGCCTAGAGAGGGAAAGTATAGGAGTAGGAGTGTCCTGCTGAGGAACACCAGCAAAGGTGAGCACTTGGCATCTCTGAAGACAGATGAAGTTAAAGCTCGAGTATAGCAGAGAAGCTTTTCCCTAGAGTCAGGCATCTCTTTTGTTACTATTTCCCTGAGAAACATGTATCTCTTAGAATGGAGGAATTATACCACAGACCATGGCAGCCCTGCCCCTGTGGCACTCTTAGATGGCCACGAGACCAGGCATAGGGGAGAATGCTTGCAATCATTAGGCTGGGAAGGTTTCAACCAGGAGGATCACTGTGATTCTGAGGCTGTGTGGTGAGACCCTGTACCAAATGCATTAAAACAAAACAAAACAAACAAACAACAACAAAAAAAAAAAAAAACAGAATTTAGGAATTAAAGAGCAAGAATGGAGAAAACCTGCCCATCATTCCTCTGCAATCCCAGGAGTCTGATTGAGCTTTGGTGTGTGCCAAAAGAGAAGAGAAACTTCTCCATGACCCTGGGAGGTTGAAATCAGATGAAACCTGGCGCCTGGTCCTTTCTCTTACACAGCAGGATGGGCAGCCAGCATGGGAGTGCCTGGGACATGGCAACAGGCTGCTCTGGAGCAACCTGGGGCGAATCCACACCAAGAAGGTGAAACACTTTGTATACAAACTGCTGGTTTATGGTCAGTTCTGCTACGTAACTACAGACCTTGCTCCTATGGTCCAAAGTACAAAATAAATAGTTACCACAGTTCATCAGTGTCTAAGTTTTGCTTGGTGCCATCATTATGGTTAACTGTACTACTGCAACTAAAATTCATATCTGCTTCAATTAGTTGTTCTCACTTGTGTAACAGTACTGGGAAGCTCTGAGGTAATAATAACATCACCACAGCCCTACACTAAAAGACTGAGGACCGAGCAAGATCGAAAAAGAAAATAACGCAACTTTCAATGAGTTGGAAGGATAGGATCTTGGGACAGACGCAAACCAGGAATCTCCTACAGAGAGGCAACTGTGGCTCAGGCTGCTGTTCGTGATCATTCAGCTTCTTTTTTTGAATTCAAGAGACAGTTTGATGTGTGTGTGTGTGTGTGCATGTTTTAGGTGTGACAATCCTTACTACTCTCTATGTCATCAACTGTATGAAACCTATAAACATAATACATTAGTTTATATTTTAAAAATTAGAATTAAAAAACTTAAAAAGTACTTTTAAGATTTTCAAAAAATCTTCAATGAAATTGAAAGGGGAACAATGCTCCTTAACTGATTCCTACAGGCAAGCGTTGTGCTGATACCAAAGGTAGACAAATGCTCAACCAAGAAAGAGAACTACAGGCTGACCTCCCTAATGAACATATATACAAAAATCCTCACTAAAACACTAGCAAACAGAATGTATCGAATCACCAAGATAACGTACATCATCACCAAGTGGGATTTATCTCAGGACGAGAAGGATGGTTCAATATATGCAATAAATTAAACACCCCATATCAGCAAAGCCAAGAACAAAAACTGTGTGATCATCTCAATAGATGTATAGAAAGCTTTCTATAAACTCCAACACTCATTCATGATAAATACCCCTACGGAAAGTTGGAAGACATGGTCTTTATCTATGACAAACCAACAGTCAACGTCACACTAGATGGACAAGAATTGGAAGCTTTCACTCTAAAATCAGGAACCAGACAAGGATGTCCACTATCATCAGTGCTATTTAATATAGTTCTGGCAACATTAGCTAAAGCACTTAGACAAGAGAAAGAAATGAAAGATATAAGGATAGAAAAGGAAGAGGTGAAATTATCATTATTCAGAGATAACACAATACTCTATAAAGAAAACCTCAAATTACACCAAAAGTCTTCTAGATATAATAACTAAATGCAGTAACAGAAAGTGAGGCAAGCCCTCCTCTGCCTCTCTCTCTCTCCCTCTCTCTCTCCCTATTTGTATCTCTTTCCTGTCATGCTTTCTATTTTTATGCATTTGGCACAGGGTCTCACTACGCACCTCAGACACCTAGTGATCCTCCTGATTATAGCCTCCCCTGCCAGAGCTGGGATTACAAGCATGCACCACCACGCCAAGTCTCAGTGGCTGTCTCAGTGTGCCTGGGGGGCAGGGTTGCCCATGGCATATGGTATAAAGGAACAAAGCCCAGTCCCTGCGCTTGTCCAGGTAAGTGCTTAGTCTGCTGAGCTATTTTGCTGGCCCTTCTCTCTTGCTTTCAAAGATCATGTGAAGCCAAGTCCAAAGCTCATGGAGCCCCGTTCCTGTCATGCCACAGAGTTACCATCCTCGTAAGTATGTTCTCTGGCATTCCAAGGGACTGAATGCCACCACTCTAGAAGTGGGCTGTGTTCACTCCTCCTACTAGAAGGAAGTACCACTTCTGAGGCAAGGGTTTCTAGGGAGAGACCCCCCCCCCCCGAGATCACAAACAGACCTTCCAGGCCAATCAGGACTGCTCCTGTCTCCCTCCCATCACACCAATGACAGCAACCAAAACGGCTGGGGAGAATCCAGTGAGAACCACGGGCTGACGCATGCTCATGACCCAGACTGGTAAGGTTCCCCCCCTTACTTTGCGCCTCACCCTCTCGTCCTAGCTCTTCCATTTGAGACCCCATTCCTGACCCGCCACGCACCTGCATCCATACACATGCAGTACACAAGTTTGTAAGCAGTAAACCTCAGTTCTAAAAAGTTGAGGACAGTGACGTGTTGGTCTGTGGAACCTGAACCATTGCAAAGGCAGTTTTCTTTGCAAGCCCAAATCACACTTTAGTCAGTGCCTATGGGCTGGATGTTGTGTGTTTGAGTAAATTTCACTGGCTGGGTCAAACCAAACCCAGCAAATCACAGATCTTTCGTTGCACTTGCTAAGAGCATGGAGTTTTCTGGCTGCAGCACCCTGGTTCCTGCCTTGGAATTGCGGCAGAAGGTAATGGCCAGAAAGATAAGCCATGTGTAATGCAGGGTAACTGGGCAATCCTAAGAACTTCCTCCCATCCCAAAAGTAAGCAAAGAGGTGGCAGCTGGTCTTCCTGGGGCTGGGGAGGGGTCTCGAGCCCAAGGAATACTTTATGCAGAACAAATATATCCGAAGTTGCCTAACTGCCCGGCATGATCTAATTAGTAAACACCTTCAAAGGGACCAAGCTGGCTTCTGAGACCAAGTCTGTCACACACTGCAAAGGTGGGCAAATAAATATTTAAAGGGCACATCTGTGTAGGTGGAAGAGGAAGGGGGAAACGGATTACGAACTGATAGGCACTGACTCTGGGAACTCGGTTGTGCAATTACCCTTGACCTAGTCCCTTCCACAGGCCAACTGAGCCCTTTCTCTGGGGCCTCTGAAGAACTTGATTCACCAGACCCTCAGCCACCCTGCCTTCACCAGGATCCCTCCCAGGACACGGATCAACTGACTGTGGGCAGAGCCCTCGCCGCTCTGTGGTTTTGGATGCTATAGACTGCAGAAGACCTGCCTCACTTCTCACATGGAGCACTATGACCATCAAACTCGTCAATACGTGGCCGCTAATGACTTGGGATTTCAGTCCAGCAGCGATGCTCCTTCTGGGACTAAGTCAGCACCGGTGGCATTTCAAGCCATGCCAGCAGCCAGGAGCTGGACCAGGTGGAGCGCTACCCTCCTCCTCAGCATTTCTGGTCCCTTCATGTCGTGTCAGTGGCCTGTGGCCAATTGTCACGTAGCTCCCCACACCCTACTGCGCTGAGAGAGCAACTGGTGAGTTTCCAGCTCGCATAAAGGGTTTGAAAGTAGCAAAGTGCGCGCCGCTCAGATGGCCTGGAGTCAATGCGGCTCCTCTGGTAGCATTCCGGTGGGCTGCACACCAGACACTCTTCACCGCTGGAGTTAGCACTGGGACCCACACTTGGGTTAGGAGTGCTTGGACTGGAGAGCAGAAGGAGCTTCTTGCTGCAAGCACATCTGAGGGGAGGCGGGGCTGCGGAGCGGGGCTTGCCCGCAGGTAGCGCGTGCTCCTCTCCAGCCTCAGCCCCACCTCCACTACCAGGCACTCATCGTCCCATCCCCCTCATGGCACACCTGCGAGGCAGCAGCTGGCGTCCCCACTTCACACAGGAAGGAGGGTTTCACTTGCTTTTGTTTTGTTATTGTTGTCTGATTGGTTGTGGGTTTCCTCCTGTACCAGGTATGCACAGATCATTTATTCAACAAAAAAAGTTGTGAAATAGTTGAAGGCAACAACCTTATCGTCTTCCTATGCTTGTATTCCCAGCACACAGATGAGTACTGGACCCTCATTAATTCATTTATTCATTCAGAACATTTTCATGTGTCTGTCAGGGGTCTAGATGGGAAGGAGAACAGAGGCACACACTGCAGTGAAGATTATGTTTTAGTAGACTGAAAGAACATAACAAAAAATGAAGAAGCTAGGGAAGGAAGGGAAGAAGGAAGGAAGGAAGGAAGGAAGGAGGGAGGGGGAGAAGGAGAAGGGAAGGAAGGGAGGGAGGGACGGAGGGAGGGAGGGAGGGAGGGA
>PVJA010008184.1:0-14300 GCA_004027025.1 Myocastor coypus
GGAGAGGAGAGGAGAGGAGAGGAGAGGAGAGGAGAGGAGAGGAGAGGAGAGGAGAGGACAGGAGAGGACAGGAGAGGAGAGGACAGGAGAGCAGAAGAGAGGAGAGGAAAGGAGAGGAGAATGTACTTCATTTAAACAAAGAGATATCAAACCTATTAGACACTATGGATTATGATAATAGCTGCACTAAGTTTTCCTGAAAAATTTACATATTTCCTCTTTTTTATCTTCCCATGTCTAAGAAAAAGAATAAGTTATATGCAATGATCTTAAGTCTATGGGAATCTTAAAGCACCTAATCCTCCATACATTCCCAAGGAAGCTAAATGCTTCCCCCCCAAAAAAATACTGTTGCATAACTACCTAAGGAGTAAAGAGAAATATGTATCTCAATCAAGTTGTTGTCATACATCAAAAGAGTAGTTTCTTCTTCGTGCAATCAACTTCACTAGCCTAATTAATAAACAAAAAATAACAAACAGTATGTGGTTGCCATAGCAACAATTTTTTTTCTTTTACATTCTGTTAGGTTTTTTTTTTATTCCCATTCCTACGTTTTAATAAAATAAAAGCCTCTTTAATATAGGAAATTTGATAATTGCACTATTCTTAGTTTCAGATTTTGGTTTCATTACAGTGAATAAATGTGAAGAGGAATATTTTTCCTGATAATAGAATATTTTATATTAGTTAATTGGCAGTGTTAAATTGAAGACAATATTATTTATGAATATAGTAGTTTCCTATTCCATCATGTAATTCCTAGCGTTGCTTATTGTTCCATAAGTTTTCACTTTTATTAAAAATAATTTATTAGGTAAATTATCCACTCATTTTTATGTGCTTAACAGATAATACATAATGAAGTATTATCAAGAACTTAATGATACAGAGATAGGTCTAGGAAAATATAGTACTTTGATGCAAATAGTTGTCATGATAATAACTTGAAATCACTGTGCAAGTTTTTTTCAAACTATATTCTGATCTTATGTGAACGTTACTAACATTTTACAAAACTAGAATATACCAAGTTAGCCAAATCAAAAGCCACGTTAGTTTTAGTCATGTTTTCTCTCCCAAGAATCACTGGAGTGGGAGCCTGCTACCTGACGTGGTGAGGTAGAGACTAGGAAAACCTGTGAAAGGTGAAGGGTAGGTGGAAAGCTTGAGGCGACCCTTTATGTGGCCTCAGCCTTAGGAGACAAATCATGGTTTTGTGATCTTGTTGTTGCGAGTTGCATTGGCACTATGTTTTTGGTATCTGCACATACAGTTAAAAGCACAGAAGCAGAAGTGCAGACATAGATTTATTAGCAAAGAACAAAGATCAATGAACTTCACAGAGTGAGACCTGGTCAGTGACAGGAGCTCATGACCCTCAACAAACCAAGTGTCAGAATCTATACATAGTTTTTATAGGGAGGGAGTAGATCTTTTTTTTTTTTTTTTCTCCATATTTCCGTCTATTCTTCATCTAGCTTTTAAAACACTACTATAATTGAATAAAAGACAAAACAATAGCAACTACTGAGCATATAATAATTATAGTCCCTTCCACCGTCACTAATACCCACTAAATGAAAACAATGAATATTGTTCCCGGGCCCCATTAAGAGACTCGACACAGCACACAACTTCTGGCATGCTGTTGGTCATCCTCACAGGCTTCTCCATCACAACAGCACTGTCTGTTCTGATTTGAATCAAAGTCCACCAGCTTTATCTGATCTATTTCATGAGTCTCTTCTATTTCCTTCTTGTTATGGAAGAGTTTTTTTGCAACAAAGAGAGTTTATCAACAGAAAGCTCTTGTCAGGAATGCTTACCTTAGATGTGTAGATTGGATAACCCTTTGCATATGGTCTACAATAAATTGTCATGCCTTCCTTTAACACACACTTGATGTGTCTCCATGTTTGACAGTTTGGCCTGGAGGAGAGATGACTGTTATTTAGCTGTCAAGAGTGGATATTGGGTCTTGGAGACCTTACAATGCTGCAACAAGATGAATATCCATACACACGACTAGATCTTCTCCTTGTGGAGTAAAAACATAATGGCCCTACATATAAATATAAAAGCTACAATGGAAGAAAGATGGCTAGACAGAAGATTCTATAAGTTCATATTGGAAAAGGCATAAAAGATGGCCACAAGATAACATTCCATGACAAAAGCGACCAAGAACCAGAGCTGGAGCCAGGAAGTATTATCATTTTGTTAGATCAGAGGGAGTTGATCTTTTAACTACTGTAGCAAATCCCTCTGATCAATAGTAAGACTCCCCTTTTCTGTTGAGAAAGAGAATATTTTTATTTAATTTTATGAACCTAAACTGGTGCCCAAAGTCCAAGGACAGATTAAGACTCAACACTTATGTGATTATAAAAATTTAAAGTGAATGTGTAGCTAATTTTGTTTTGTTGAAGATAGTCTAAGAAACGTGAGTTGCCAGCTATGATATAGTAATTAGAGCTGGATACTTTTTGTGGCTCAGACAAAGTTTCTTCATTAGAAGTCAGTAAGCAAAGTTTCCCTTTGCTTTTATTAAGTGTCTTCTACTTGTTACAATGGGACCCGGCTAGGCTTTAGAGATGCAGTTTCCTCTTGTTTCCAGGGTCACTCACACCAACTTGCAGCGGCTTACTCTCCGTACTTCTTATTTCGTATCCCTGCTAATCTCTAGGCTCCAAATAGCTGTCTGGATTCCGACTTGCAGATGTGATCAATTGCTCTTATGCACTCTCCTTTCATTGCAGTCAGAGATAATGCGCCATAACCACGAAGATCCACAGCAGAAAGAAAACAATATGCACAGCATACCGTGGAACCTACAAAGCCATTAGGTAAGCCCTTCTCCTTCTTTATAATTAGCTTGCCTCATTTTATGTTGTAATAATATGAAAAACATATATAGGCTTTATTTGTCCAGGTTGCAATATCATTTTATCACACATTAACTTTCTGAATATTTAATTATTTGAACAATGGAAATTTATGTTCACAATAGGAAAATTGTATACATTATAGCAGTGATTCACACATTGGTGGAAGATTGAACCCAATGAGAGTTCCTTAATTTTTTACAGTTCGTGTTTCTCCCTGATTTACTATTATACATCACAATCCAAGCAATGAGACTCTATTGCAACAAATAACAGAAGTAATAGGAAAGATATCAGGAATATTTGATGGTTATGGATGTTCAGATGAGATTTCATGAACACATCCCATGAATCAAGTTGTGCTGTGAGGCTTCCACGTTGCACCGTAAATTGGCTTCCATGAGCACTACCATAAAGCCAGTACCTTGCCCTGATCGGCTATGGTTTCAAGTAGAAAGTCAGTCCTCACTTTGTCAATGCTTGACACGACAATGAAGTCTTAAGCAGGAATGCCATCAGAATTGTGCATACTCCTGGGTACATGTGCTCTGATGCATCGACATCCTTGGTCTTCAGACCCAGTCTGATAGGATTATTGATTTACAGCAGTTTGGCAGCAACCTGGCAATCCCAGTGCTGAAGTGATCTGAAGAAAACCGAAGATGATGATCAGCAGGGTTTGAAAGTTTGAATGTTTCTTCCAGAAACATTCATTAGCATTCAAAGGCAATGACAA
Organism: Myocastor coypus; assembly: GCA_004027025.1. Taxonomy (NCBI): domain Eukaryota; kingdom Metazoa; phylum Chordata; class Mammalia; order Rodentia; family Myocastoridae; genus Myocastor; species Myocastor coypus. Next base: position 3,625 of record PVJA010008184.1, read on the forward strand.
CATCAGCTGCAGAAAGAATCTGTTTTCCTTTCAAAGGCGTGTTAGTCTGAATTTGTCAAAACCCTAACTCCCAAGGTGATGGGGATTATAATCTCTTGTAATCATATACTCATAAATAAAGCACATAGTTGTACAAGGACTTCAGTTAATTTTAAAGAAGAAAAATAAGAAAACACGGCCAGAGAAGTACCTCAGTGGCATAAGCACCTTACTGGCAAGGGCAAAGACCTGAGTTTGATAGCTCTTCTTCTGGAGTCAGTGTTGTAGCCACCAGGACTTGTCCTGGAGTCCTTGCTGGGCCCATTCACAGGTTTCTAAATGAGATTTTATGACTTTGCAAAACATAGCCGAATATATGACTTTAGTATGTCTAATACCTAAATATAATAAAATAAAAGAAAACCAAGATTATGAAAACTAAATTTTGTCATCCAGAATACCAAAAAAATCATAGAACAATTAAATGTTCTACAAAAACATAGGCTCAAATAATAGTAAATATTGCTTGCATGAGCAAATTCATATCCAATTATTTATCTTATCCAATTTGCATTTTAAAATAATAAATGTTGAATCTTTGCAGTGTGTAAATTTATTCAAAAGAATAAGTCCTAAGCAGCTACTTATCTTTTGGTTTGCTAGTCCTAATGCTGAAATGTAAACATTAAGTATGAAGAATGATCACAGATGATTAATGGCCACACAATTCCCTTCAAAATACAAGACAATATTAACACAGACACGATAGAATGGCTTTGAATTTTAGATTCATAATGGCTGAGTCAAATATATGCATATGTATGCACACAAATTGTATCTAATATTATTTAGCAAATACTATTATTTATCAAGCACTAGTCTAACAGTGCAGAGTTTACTAAATATAGATTTTTGAAACTTCTTTCTTTGATCCCTATATATTTCTGAAAAATATTGTAATTTGGATTTCACAGATTGAGTATAAGAAGCAAACTATTTTTGTGTTTGAAGTAGGGTAATAAAAATTAGTAAGAACTCAAACTTCAGTCATTCAATTAGAGATCTCATATTCTTAAAATTATGTTTGATTTAAGATTAATTAAGATGTAGACATTATATTTATGATCTTGTATTGCTCAGGGTTTTACTTAGAGGAGCAGAACAGATATAATATAAGGAATGGATATTAACACAAAGTGTACAATCTATAAGGAATTCTAAGACTGACTTACAATAGTCACAGAGTCAGATGAGAAAACATAGAGGGTGTCTGACCACTCCAGACTGAAGGTTTTAGTCCCGAGGTCTGAACTTCAGGGCAGCGCTCTGTGTAAGTCTCTATCCATCAGCTGATGGGTCAGCGATGGAAGGCTAAACAGTCTGTAATGAACACTGAAGAGTCTGAGACGGATGACGAAAGGTCCAAGTTGGAGGCCAAAGAGTCTGCGCTGTAAGCCAGACGATGAAGTCCAGCCTGAAGGTGAACACTGAAGCTTCTCTGACGAAGTGAAGTGTTGACTCCCTCTTCAGCCCCTTAAAAAGTCTCTTTGTGCTCAGTCATTCTGACTTGGGCCACTTGTGCCCTAGTGTGGAACCAATCATACCCCAGGATTGGCCCTTAATCCTGCTCTAGGGAGAAAGTCAATCATCCTAAGCAGGCCCCGGTCATGCTCCAGGGAGAGACAATTGTACCCCACAGCAGGGCTCCCACCAACAGGGAACCAGGCCGCTGAGTCAGTCAGCCAAGTTGGCTCATTATATCGACCACTACAGATCTTAATATATATTTGAAAACATTTTGTTTTTTTTAACTAGTTACACAATAGGAATCATTTCAAAATTAATAATCTTTATTATACAGTTCAGTAGAGTGCTGATTCTATGTCAGTAATTGAAATGTTAGATGATTTGTGTGTAAAGCCCTATGTTCAAGCGTATTAGGGATCTGAGCTGAAACTTATCAAAATTATTATAGAAGGAAAACAACCATGTTTTAAAAGTGGGCAAATATATTATATCAAAATTCCTATAGTGAGACTCCGGGCATTTTTGCTCATTAGCAATTATTTCAGGCAAAGATTTCTAAGCTTGTGTTTGATGATGAGAAACAGGTGAAACCAATGTTAAAGTGGAAAGAGAGGAGAAAAAGGAGAGAAGAAAGAGGAAAGTTGGAGGGAGAAGGAGAAGGAATGTGAGCGACAGAAAAAGAGAGAGATTAAGGTAATGACATGCATTGCACGCCTCATATGTCATTTGTATGGCTAAATATTTATCCTACAGTTAAAAAATACAGGTGATCTTCTTGATACTCCTCTCATTGATAAAGGATATGAACAGAGTACAGTGAGGCATGGCTGGGTCATTAAATTGCCACGCAGTTAGTGTGTAACACCATGAAAGAAAATTTTGTTTTTCAATTTTAAAGTTGTTACCAATTTAGCGGTTTCACAGTGCACCATTTTAAAAGTATAAGTGGGACTCTGTGTGTGTGTGTGTGTGTGTGTGTGTGTGTGTGTGTGTGTGATCCAAGAGGAAATAAGAAATTTATTTGTTCTTCAGAATAACTCTGAGAATGCACTTAGTTATCCCTTATTTACGAAAAGGAACCTAATAGCATATATAACCACATTGTTCAAAAGTTGCAGAGACAGAAAGTAATCTTTTTGTTTATTAATTGCATTGTAATTACTGAACATGTTTAGAACAGTAACTCGAAGAAATGCACATTTTCTCCACCTCATGCAACAATCATGGAAATAAGTCATACACAAAATTGTGTTGTGCTTTAAAAGGCTTTCTGAAATTATCTAATAAATTATTTCAGTATTTCCTTACATGTTTGTCTCGCTAGATGAAATTATAAATTTTTAAATGAGAACCATATCTATCTTAATCATCTCTTTGGCTTAGCAGAATACAACAAATATAGTAGATGTGAAAATATATCATGATTACATTAATTAAAATAAACTATGAGTAAGTTAAAGAAATACAATTTTATGCCTCACAAAACTATAGTTGTGTTACATACAGATTTTGCCACCAAATTAACATGATGTAAAACACTGTTGCAGTAGGAGTCTAGTTGTTTACAAATATTTGTCTATGATACAAAGACTAGCAAAGAAAGTGTGAACCTGGGCACGGCTCGGTGGCACAGCACCTGCCCAGCAAGTGCCAGGTATTGAGTTTGATTCTCAGTATCAAAAATAAAGCAAAATAATAAAGACACATATATGATTTAATCAGTAAATACATACTGGATGAGTTTGGACTCACTACAGGTATTTCACATTCAAATTTAGCTTATTATCCTCTTTATGATTTCTTGAACCATACTGAACTCTACCAACACCTCTTTCCTCTCAACTATGCAGGTGCGTATTATATGTAACTCCTATCAATAACTATTAACAATATACTACCTTGTGATTTTATATACTATTATATTAAATAAATTGGATTTGTTATTTAGCACTTTCATGATTATTTTTCACTCTGTTATAGTATTACACAATATTTTTTCTATAACATATAGAACACGCTATGCAATGGACCTTTTACAAAATAATGTGACAATCACTTTGTAAAAATATACAAATGTGAATTTATGTGTTTATGAATATTTCCATGTGCCTAAAGCCATGTGACATTAAACTGATGCAGTTTTAATGTTCAGTTTAAATTGACTTAATTTTATAAGTCCATCACCAAAACTCCTGCTATGAGATGGACATAAAATGTAGATTGCAGAGCCCTTAAGTTGGTTAATCCAATTTAAGAGAAATATTTGACCTTTCAGTAAAATCTGATCACTTTATCTCACTCATTAGTTAAATTCATTTTGTATTAACATATCAAAACCGACCTTAAAGCATTTAGCTTTTAGAGCTTTCCTTAACCTTGAGAAGAAAATCATTGTGTGATTAATGGAATAAATAGCTCAGAATACATGTTATATGTGATGTCTTGGTTAATATTTTTCTTGCTGAGCCAAAATGCTCAACAGTCAAAGTTATAGAAGGAAAGGTCTATTTGAGATCAGTTTGTGGAGGCCTCAGTCCATAGTGGGCTGCTCTAAAGGCAGAGTGGCTTGGCATAGGGGCATCCCCTGGGAGAAACAGACCATGGCAGGTGGAATGCAGCAAAGCAGGACAAATAGCAAGGCAGCAGCAACCAAATCTGTCTTTCTAGTTTATCCGGGTTACCCATGCTTTGTGCAGTACAACTCACATCCAGGGGGACTGTCTCCACTTCTAGTATCAGGCACTCTGTCCATGTTCAAAGCTCCTCACCTACAATCACATGAAACTTTGGGGAACATCTTCCTTCCTCTAAGCTATAAAAAAGGGAAAGGATATCACATGTGGAAAGGGAAAATCCCACTGTTTTTTTTTTCTTCCCAATTTAAGGGCATGTAGAAAAAGAGGTAAATAATTAGAAGGTGAAATAATGAGAATTTATTATTTTTTTCTTCTGAGAATGTACTTAAAGATATGAAAAGAATTCGATTTTACTAACTAGCTTATGATGGTGAAGTAATGAACCATGACAAATAGTAAAATAAAAAATGGAGTTTGAAAACGGAACTGATTATGAGTGTTTCTGTGGTGTGGGTATGGAGATTATATCAGGGGTTGGGCTTAGTGTCCTGCCATCTTTTGGAGCCTAAAAACCTGAACATTTAAGAAAATTTAGAAATAGCCTATAAGGACAGCTGCAATGCTCAAACAAAAAAGATGATAATTTTCCTCAATTACAAATGCCATGAGAATAAATCACACTTCTGGGCGTGGTGGCGCATGCCTGTAATCCCAGCACTCGAGAGGCTGAGGTAGGAGGATCGATGAGAGTTCCAGGCCAGCCTGGGCTACAAAACTGAGCTCAAGGCCAGCCTGAACTGTACATCGAGACCCTGTCTCAAAAAGACAAATAAATAAATAAATAAATAAATAAGTAAATAAATAAATAAGTAAATAAGTAAATAAGTAAATAAAGAGAATAAATCACACACAAGGAGACACTGAATCAAACTCCAAAGCCACTGCTGCAAGAAAAAGAATATATGGGAATGACCCCTGATTGCTTACCTACTGAAAGAAAATGAAAGTCTTTTCCATTCATGGACATGCTGTGTAAGAAAGAAGAGAAATATGTGGTGATTTTAGCATGCTTTTATAGCTATGACCAAATATCTGAAATTATATGATCTATAAAAACATCATGAATCTCATGGTTTTAGAGGATAAGAAGTCTATGATTCAGAATAGCATCCATCAAGAATCTTCTTGCTGTGTCGTTTGTGCTTCTTTATCCTGATTATCAATTTGATTAGGTTTAGGCATGAGGATGTGATTAAATCACATATCTGGATGTCTTTGGGAGGATCATGATGATGTCACCCTGGAGATGCTAGCTACTCCCAGGTCTTCCCTTCTTCCATTTTTGAGGTGTTTTTTTTTTTTTTTTTTTTGCCTTTCTGATGCCTGGCTGCTATGAGCTATGTATTTTTACTCCTTTATCTTCTACAGTGCTGTTTCTAACCATGAAGCCATATATTAACATTTTTCTCTTCTACGTAGCCTTTGTCAGGATTTTTGTCCTAGCTGTGGGAAAGCTAGTTAACTAAGAAAATTAGTAGAAGGGAAGTGCAGTTCCCTTACATGACTAAGAAGCACAAGGAACTGGTTCTGCAATGCTTTGCCAGTGTGCGCTACAAAATCTTCAAAAGGTTGTAAGCAGAGGCTGATTGGTTATTCTGTTGACTGCTCAGATCAAGATGCTGAGAGCAATGTATGTTGTAAATGTGTAAAGTTGCCAATGAAGGAAATGTGGCTGTTGGATTGAATAGCACCATTGAAAATAACTTGAGTATTTTCCTTCCTTCCTTCCTTCCTTCCTTCCTTCCTTCCTTCCTTCCTTCCTTCCTTCCTTCCTTCCGTTTATCTTTTGTATCTAATACAGGGTCTCCCTATGCAGCTTAGACTCCTAGCGATCTTCTTGTCTCAGCCTCCCCAGTGCTGGGATTTTAGGAGTGTGCCACTACACCCAATCTTAGTAATGTCAGGGCCAGCTTGGTTTTTGGTGTCTAGGATCAAACCCGGCCCCTATGCTTGCCTAAACAGGCATTTAGTTCACTGGACTGTCTCACCAGTCCAAACCTACATATTTTAGATGGAGATCAAAAAGAAAGAATTGTGAAGGAACCTCACCAATCACTAAGATATCACCCAGGACAGGCTGACAGTTTCAACATCATAGACTGGTAATTGGATAAGATGCTGCCTTTGAATCCTCCTGGAGAAGAGCCAAAGAGAATATTAGATTTCTCATGATTCATTTAGTTCTGCTCAGCATCCAGGGATTCAGACGCTGATAGTACTGTAATCTAAGGTGACCCACTACATTTCCAGTGAGTAAAAGACCCAGGCTTATCCATCTGGTGCAGGCTTTCAGGTAGGCACAACTCAAGGGTGGTGAGGCGACTTCTGCTCAATTTTCAAAGGAATGCCTTGGAGACTAGGTAAAGACGCTTCTGAAAGGGCAATTTGAAAAATCTGTGGAAATGAGTGGAGATCCTAGACAGTAAGAGACATCAAATATTTTTATTTCACCTGAGAGTAAGCTCCTACGTATCCCAGGGCTCAAAGCAAAAGAACAAGAGAAAGCAAATGATATAATGTACGCTCTGGAGCCACCTTATAGTTCTCCTTAGTCCACCAGTGAAGGTGGGATCCCACTTGTCCAAATTCCTTTCATTAGGCCTCATCATCATTCATTGATGCACTGATGGTTCAGTGTGTAGTGCATGATTTTTATGGGATATGTTTAAACTATAGAATTTATATGAGTAAAACTGAACATGGGATTATGTGACCCAGTGATGCTGAGTGGAGTTTTTCTGTGTTTTTGGTTGATTGATTGATTGATTGATTGATTGATTGATTGATTTTGTGGAACTGAGGATTGAGCTCAGATCCTTGTACTTGCCAGGCAAGAGCTTATTCTACTGAGCTATCTCCCCAGCTCCTTCTTTGTTATTAAGATAGGTTTTTATGTGTAGTCCAGGCTGGGTCTGGTCTCATTATTCTCCTATCTCAAATATCTAGTATGAGGAGACTCCAGGCATACTTAAATAATTAAGTTCGAAAAAGGTTTATATTGGATTGGGTATGAAGCTATATTTTAATCTCTGTATGCACTGTTTATTCTCTCAAGAAAGTGTTTAAAATTGGGAAAATAGCCAAGCTTGACTACCAATATCTATACATAAATTGATTCTACAGCTAAACATGCATCTCTATCTATATATGTATCTACATGTATATGGTCTCTTTGTCTCCACATAGGTATAGACACATTTGTAATTCATGAGTTATCTCTATTTGATATGTGGAGAACACAAGTGTATCATTCTGCTAGAGATGGAGCCTGTTTCATTTGAATTTGAATGCCCAACAGAGCATCAGGAAGTAAACTGTTTCCTGGAGACCAATCTTTTATAATTCTGAAAAGAAGAAAGTGGGCTAACTAAAAAGGGAAATAGAAAAAAAAAAAAGGACAGCATCAGTATTCTAATTATTTGTTTCATCATTTGTTTAGGAGGCTAAGAATATTTGTAGAATAGAAACGGAGAGACAGTGGAGAGAGACGGTATAAGAGAAAGTATAGAATACCGTTCTGCAAAGAGCAGCACATGCCTCACCTTGACTGACTGGCACAAAGTGCCAGGAACTAGTTACAAGATTTGATTGATTGATTGATTGATTGATTTCATACAGGGTCTCGCTGTGCAGTTCAGACTCATCCTGATCCTCCTATCTCAACTTCTCCAGTACTGGGACTACAGAAATGCACCATCATGCCCAGTTTCAAGGCCTGCATGGAGCACCTGGAGTTCCAGGATGGAGTGGCATGCAGTATACGGGATCCAACTCAGGTCCTTGCAATTGCCAAGCAGGTGCTTAGACTGTCAAGCTATCTCCACAGCCCTTGTAATCTTTATAAGACCTCAAGCAGTTACTCATCTTTATAGCATCTCAAACTTTGAGATGGTAAAATGTGCAGTTAATATCCACATTGTACAGAAAAAGAAACTGAGATATAGAAAGAAAAACATAGAAAGATTTGTCAGCCCTGATTTTCTTACCCTGCTTGATAGTTCATAGCCAGTTATAATGCAATTAATACCTCTAATATGTGATTAACTAATTGTCACTCTCATGATAAACATGATGGGGGTATGTTGAATAAACTATGACCAGTGAGTGCAGATATGTGATAATAACTTCCCAGCTGAAGTGTGTTGTCACTACATTACCAAGACACAATTCTGTTGCTTTTTTTTGGATTATAGAGAATGTTATTTCATGATGTTAAACTAAACTGTTGCAACCTGCAATCTCTGGGAGATAAGAATGGAAAGCATTTATCTATGAATGCTTGTTGCATGATCCTTTGGAAAAGGAAGTAGATTTGAAAAGAGAAAGAAATTATTCTCTGATGCAGGCCTGACTGGAGAATCCGTGTAATTTATAGGAATTTCTGAAGCTGACATGACTTTTTAGAGTAGATCTCAGTTGAAACAATGGGACTAAGAATTATATATATGTTGTTTTAGTTACTTTTCTCTCATTCCTAGGACAAATACCCGACACTCAAATTGAAGGAAGGAAAGGTTAATTTATCTCATAGTTATGGGAGGTTTCAGTCCATACTCAGCTGCCTCCAAAGCAGAGTGGCACATAGCAGAAGGAAACCTTACAAAAAGCAAGAGAGCAAGAGAGGGAAGAAGGATGAGCAGCAGTTCAAGGGGCTAACTTGTCTTCCCTCCTTACACTGAAATGCGAATTACCTGCCCCAGTGCAGGAACACCAACCATGATGTTTGTGCTGTGTCTACGTGTTCCCTCAAAGCCTCATGCAGTCATGAGGCAGCTTCTTGAATCTGTGATTGATTATTGTGGGAATGGGTGCTGCACCTCCTCTGAAGCAGGTGATTGACATTTCAATGTAAAGAAAAGAGAGAAGTTAGCTGCTTGAGCTGTTGCTACCTCTCCCTTTGCTTTTGCCCTTTGCCTGCTGCCATGAAAGGTTATTTGCCCTGTGCCTCTCTGCCTTGGAGCCAGCTCAATATGGACTAAATCCTCCAGTAACTAGGAGCTAAATAAAGCTTTTCTTCTCTCATTCTCAGTGTCAGGCATTTGTTCCAGGAATGAGAGAAGAATAACTAATACATACATCCACAGTAATCAGTCACAAATTTGAGAAACTGTTCCAAGACTGCATGAGGTTTTGCGGGGGGGGACACCTATACACAAACCATAGCACACACACACACACACACACACACACACACACACACACACACACCTGTGTGTATATACATATTTTTTTTTTTGTGGGACCAGGGTTCGAACTCACGACCTTGCACTTGCCCAGCAGGCACTTGTGCCTCGGAGCTATCTCCCCAGCCCCTACATACATATTAATATATTTGTGCATTTTCTCACTGTGCAGCTCCGACTTGTCGAGATCCTCCTGTTTTCTTCCTCCACAACACTGGAGTTACAGGCATGCACCACCACAACTGGACTTGATCACTCACTCAGTGTGCCTTGGGGTGGGGCTGGTGCAGCATGTGGTGTTTGGGATTGAATCTTGGTCCCTTTGCTTGCCTAAGCAGGTAGTTGGTTAGCTGAGCTATCTCACTGGCCCTAAGACTTATATTCTTGAGTCAGTTATTGGATATAGGAGACAATTTGCGGACAATGGGGTAACAGCCAAATACAGCTTGTCAGGATCTGCAGTAATAAACACTTCACAGAAAGTATAAATGAGCAGCATACAGCAGGGTATTGCAGCAATATGTGGGACTGAATCATGTGAAATTACCCTTCCTATATGCCTCAAATTCTTGGATGATCAACCATTTCATATGGTTCAGTCATTATTTTAAATTTATAGAAATATTATATGGTCATTTACAGTATGGTCAAAGTTGGAGAGATTGCATACTTTTTCAAAGGTCACAGAAGTGACAACTTTAAATTAAAGTATCAATAATGTTATTAAAAAAGGACAAGTGCTGGCCAGATACTCACCAGACTAAAGTGACTGCTTAGGTCGACACAAGGACTGAGGTTCAATCCCTGGTCTGCCACACTGGACCTTCCTCCAGGTCACACTGAGCTGATGATTGAGACTAGGTGTGGTGGCACATGCCTGTAATCCCAGTGCTTGGTGGCTGAAAATAGGGCTCACAAAACGGCTGAACTGTGTAGTGAGACCCTGTAAATTCTGTACTGAAAAATAAAATAAAATAAAAATGTAAAAAAAATTAAAGATGGTTTAGAACCTAGCTCAGTGAGAAGACCCTGGATTCGATTTCCAATACCAGAAATAAAAGACAGGGAATTGTATATGGTATTATATTAAGTGGTTTCACTTTAGGGTGAATTATTCCTATGCACAAACATCTATTTTATTCATACTTATTCCCGTCCAACACTTGCCCCTGAATTTTCATGTACCAAAAGACCCATATATGTCACATTATTTATAATACATGCATATGGCAAGAACTTTAATAATGGAACTGATTGATATAGACCAAAACATGCCTTTTAGTGATAGAATGGTTACATACCTTGGACCCGTGTCCTACCTTTTTGGACATTCACAACTTCACACTTCTTC
>PVJA010008184.1:14400-65547 GCA_004027025.1 Myocastor coypus
TTTTTTTTTTTTTTTTTTTTTTTTTTTTTTTTTTTTTTTTTTTTTTTTTTTTTGTCTTTTTGAGACAGGGTCTTGCTATGCAGTTGAGGCTGGCCTTGAGCTCACTTTTGTAGCCCAGGCTGGTCTCGAACTTGCACCAATCCTCCTGCCTCAGCCTCCCGAGTGCTGGGATTACAGGCGTGAGCCACCACGCCCGGCATGGGCATACATTTTCTGGCTCCTTTTGGCTTCTAGATTTTGTTTCTGTAATCACGTCCCTACTTATTTTTGTCTTCCCTCTCTTCACAAGGACTTTAGGCGTCTTTGGTCTATCTACTTGCAGATAATTACCCATCTCAAGGTTGTTTATATGTCAATTAAGTCTAGAAAATTATTTTTGCCACAGAGGGGATCGTGACAATATTTTTCAAGAAATTTCCATGAGACAGACCTATTTGTAAAGCTAATATTCACAGTTGTCAAGCCCAGTGACATTGTACAATTGATTATCTTTCCCGAACTTTGTATTTCTTACCTGACAAGGGAATAAATGCAACTAAAAACTTGTGTTTATGAGTGTATTACAAATAGCCAACAGTGTTTTAAATTTTCTTACTCTACAAAATTAATATACTCTCAGAAGAAACGGGCCAGAATGCCATATGATAAAGAATGTCAAGAATCAGGATAAGAATGATTTTTTTTAAACAGAAGACTAACTCTACAAAGAGTTGAGAAAGCCCATTACCTTCTTACTTGTCTCACATGACTGCATTCAGACATCTATTGTTTTCTCGAGGTATTCTCAATCATGCTTACATCTTGTACTTAAAATATCTCGCAAATGTCTCAGTTTACAAAATACATTGCAAAAATACCTCCTACACAGCTCTGATTGCATGGCTTGCTCAATGATTTATAGACGGCAACAAAAAAGTTTATCTCTGTTAAGGTTTTATTCTCCTCATTTTGCTAAGGAAAGTAGAATTACTACGGGCTGTTGTTTTAATTCACATGACTTGCTTTGGTTCTGTCACTCAATTTTCCATAAACTGATTTCACAACAACAGTACCTAATGCTCAGCTGTCCCTGAACAAACATTTATTCCTCCCTGTAATTGAGGAAAATATTGTTACACTTTATTTTTCTTCATTTGTACTGTTACTAGGACATGTTTTCATCACATAATGAAAATATTCATCATAGAGAGTAGGTATGTGTGTATAATAGGTTTTAATTCTCCTGTGCTCAGTCCTTCCCTCTACTGGTGGAGCTTCCTCTCTCTGCTTCCACAATCTTCCTCTCCCTGTTTCCAGTTATCTACGTTTTACTTTATTTTTTAATTTGTTTTGCTTTGGAGTCCCCCCCTTAAAAGAAAGCAGAGCAGTATTTCAGTTTTTGTGCCTGCTTTATTCTACTTAGAACTATGGCCTCAAGGCATGCCTATTTTCCTACAAACAACTCAAATTTATTCTTCGGTACACCAGGGAAATGTTCAGTTGTGTTTAAACTCTACATTTAAAAAATCTATTGATCTGGTGATGGATGTATTGGCCACTGGCATGACTTCAGTCCCTATTAGTGGTACTGCTGTAGACAAGGAGTGTGCCTGTGTGACTAGAGCATGACATCTTACTTCCACTTTATAAAAGAGTAAAACAACTTCAATCTAAAACTTTTATTATCTAAAACATATATAAATATACATATGTGTACACACACAGAAAATTAAGTAATAAAGCCTTTTTGTTATAATTTTATTTTATTTTGAAGAGTAAAAACAGGAGCAAGAAAAACAGAAGCAAAGACGGAAGCAGGGTAGCATGTACCAATATAGACATTACAAATTTTCAAAACAAGAATAGTCAGTTAAGTGTGATCTATATGCTATCTATTTTCCTTGTCAAATTTAATGCTCAGATTAACAGATGTAGTTATACAAGATGGGACATATGATTAAATATTACCATTTCTGGGGCCCGGCAGGATGGCTCAGTGGTCTAAGGCACCTGCTTGGGAAAGCTTGGGCAGCTTCAGGGACCGCGGTTCGATCCCCGGCACCACATGCTGCGCCAGCCCTGCCCTCTGGGTGGGCTGAGCCCGCCATAGAAATGAGTAAATCAACAAACAAAGGTTCTGAAACAATATATATATATATATATATATATATATATATATATATATATATTACCATTTCTTAAATGCAAGCATATTTTCATTCTATAACTGTATTCATTTTTATGTATTTATTAGAGTGTCTCACTAGGGAGCTTTTGGCACCTAATGATCTTCCTGCTTTCAACATCCCCCTAGCTGAGATTACAGGCATGTGCCACCACATGCCGACTCAGCGCTGACTCAGCTTGTGGTATGTGGTGCCAGGGATCAAATACTTATCCTCTCACTTGCCTAAGCATAAGCGGAATCTGCTGAACTATCTCCTCAGCCCTCTGTAACTGTATTCTGATATTGATGAATTTGCCCTTCCAAGAAATAAGAAAAGGGCCGGCCAAATAGCTCAGAGAATGAAAGCACCTGCAAGCAGGTACAAGAGGTGAGGCTTCCGTTCCTTGTCTTGCCATGCTGGCTCCACCCCCAGGGCGCCCTGAAACAGCCTTTAAGAGGGGGAATGCTGGCAATCCCACCTCTTGAGAGACAAGTGGATCACCAGGAGTCTGATTTAATAGTGACACCCTGAACACCCTGTAGACACTTCCTTAAAATACAAAAAAAAAATATATATATATATATATATATATATATATTGATCTCTTAATAGATTAGAACTGCTTAGCAGGAGCATTCAGTTTTTGTAAGGAGAATGTGTGGAGACTGCTGCTGGCCATTCTCCACTTATACACATACCCGGTTTAGATTCATTTACTTGTCTTCAAAATGAAATACAGCTGAAGTACAGCCTGGAGAAAGAAACAACTGAAACGGGTCACGCACCTGTTCTAAATCTCTACAATGAAGCCGAGAGCATCGCGCACTGCAGATCTGCACGTGCTGTGTTGCAAGCATCTCCTCACGGTATTGCTTAAAATACATAAAAGGTAAAGGCTCAACATCAAAATGCTGCATTCCTGTGATCTACACACATAAGACTAATCTATAAATGTGAAGGTATGTTTGTTGTTGTTTATCATAGCGCTTTTTATTCCTGTTCTCATTTGGACTTGTGGAAGTACTAGAAATACTTAATGGCATCATCCTCTTTCTCCCATCAGGAGACGTGTCCTCTGCGAATGAAAAAATGCTCATTGAAATTAGGGGGAAATTAACTGAAGGATGAAATTCAAAGTGAGTGATGAACATACTTAAACAATTTTGCTTTTGTTTGAGTTTAATTAGTTTTAACTGCACTCTGCCTTAGTTTATGTAACGGAGCTTTGAAGTCAGACTTGAAAAGGAAATTCTGAATTATTCTTTCTAGAATATCCCTATGTGTATATCAAGCTCAGTAAATTTGAACTTCTCCCTCTGTCAGAATAATAGGAGTCCCACTGTATTAGAAATTCAATTAAAACACATATCAAATGCATCCTATGGCTAACTGAATTCATCATGGTCTCATATTTGTAGATGTCAAATGGAGAAAGGAATCAAAGGATATTGAACTCAGGTGACACTTTTGGGGGCATTGTCAGGCACCACTTAGCCTCTTTTTTGTGTCAAATTTTCCCTGAAGGCTCAAACTCTGAAAAGAGTTTTGGATATTGGCAAATCATTTCTTTTCTAGGTATTTTTTTTATTAAGCTCATCTAAAATAGTTTAATAATTGTAGCAGCATAGTTGTTGGCACCTTGGTGATGAATTTGGACCTGAACATTAGTGAATCTTTTAGCTCCTGGTGAAGAGTCTCCAGTGTGTAAACCTCCACAGAAAAAGGGAGACTCCTGCTACACTTCCATTCTGCGGATTGTTGTGTAATGGTGCTTTGTATAAACAGGCACACCTTCCCCAACCTACACGGGCAATCATTAATTACAGCTGTGCAAGATAACACACTATGAAATGTTAGCTTTGTGTTAGTCCATTTTGAACGTCTTCTTTTCCTAAATGTCTGAAATCATTTTTTTAAAGTACGAGAAACTAGAAAATATACATTTTTTTGTAAGTGTTTTAAGAAAGGAGAAAACTAAAAATAAAGGATGGGCCAGGCATGGGGAGCACACCTGTAATCCCAGCACTTGGGAGGCTGAGAGAGGAGGATCGATGTAAGTTTGAGACTAGCCTGGGCTACCAAAGTGAGCTCAATGCCAGCCTGAACTGTACATTGAGACCCTGTCTCAAAAAGACAAAAAAAATTTTTTTTAAATAAAAATAAAGGATTGTTCTTCTCATGACTCATAATTCTTTCTGTTAGGATTCAACACTATGAATTAAATTACTTGAATGGCTGTTTAGGAGCACAATTTTAAATACCAAACTGATAATACATCATACTATGATTCTGTTTTTCTTCTTTCATTTGTTCCTACACATGAATATTTTTTAATTGGATAGTCTCACTGATTATAATATTTATTGCCTAGACATATTAACTGGCATAGTTCTGTAGTTATTTCCTTGCTAGCGTATAGCTATGCATTAAATTACATTAAATCTTTCAACATACTCAAAATTCTATGATAAATATGCCCATAGTAAACCTTTTGTTCATTCTCATTTTTTTTAGACTGAACCTGTAGAAGCTGACTTGCTGAAACAAGACTGAGTCTTTTTAGACATTTCAATGTATTTCTTTTAAATCCTAAGACATTTTTCAATCTATACTTCCATCACTAGGATCTAAAAGTATTTGCTCTGCATGATTTTCATCCACATTACATTATTTAGAAGTTGGATTTTGGATCTTTATTTCCCTATCAGGTGTGTCATACATAGCTTGATTTTAAAAAAAAAAGTGCTTCTCACTGCACGCTAGAACAACTGAGAAATCCAATAGAAGAAAATATTGTGAGAGAAATGGACCGTTAGGAGCCAGACCTGGTAAGGAAACTGCATTATTACAGGGTCATAACTATTTGAAATGCATCCCTCTATTTGCTCAGTGGTATATAGGAAATATCTTCAAATGACAGCAAAATAATTATGAGGAAGCATAAAGATGTAGCAGTTCTGCTTGAAGCCAAGTTCCTGAGTCAATGGTATCACCCCCAGCGATGGTTCATGTTCTGTATGGGGAGATTCTGGGTGTATCACCATAATTTAATTCTCTGGCAGGGTGCATACCATGGACACAAGATAGTTGTACTACACTTCTCTGTAGGGCAACAGAAGAAGGAAGACTTTTCAAGTAACACTCCTTCCTGAGGAAGAGACAATGAGTTCCAAATAAGAGCTTATAGTAATGTGCAGGTTCACCTCTAAATGCGACTTTTGGCACCCTACTGAGTTCAACTTTGTATCGGTTTTTGAGAGACTCTGCTTCTTTTATTAGAGTTGCTGAACTTTACGAATGAAACTAGTGAGGGAAAATTTGATAGACTTATAAGGAAGAGGCAACAAATGAGAATTAAACCAAGAAGATTTCCTCAACAGTTGGGATAGCAAATATCCAGATCTGTCTTACAAAAATATGTTTCGTGCAAAATATCATAATTCAGAGAATATGCCCATCAGTGATCATTCTAGAATGTATGGCCCCATATGATTAAAAAAATGAAAATTGTGTATTTCTTGTTTAAATCAAAGCCAAATCCAAACACAATTCCAATCCCTGAATCTGTGGATCACATTTAATCCTATCAAGAATTTGATTACAGATTCATACATATGATATACAACATCCTGGAATATATGTTGGACTCATGATTTGATTTGAATTTTGGAATATTGTTTTGAAATACTTAATTTAATTAATACTTAATTAATTTTCTGAATATTATTTAATATAATTTTTGTTTTATTATTCATACTATATCTCTGACTTACAATCTACTTATAAGACATGGCATGATATTTTCTCCTAGTATTAGAAACATTAAAAAGAATATATATATATGTATATATATATATATATATATATATATATACAAGGATACTAATATATATGATAGATATATATCTACTTTGTCTTAGTTCATTAAGAATAAACGTTTGCAGTAATATTGTTTAGACAAGATATCAGGTCTTCACATTTTCCTCTGAATAACTACTATAAAGACAAAAATATACATAGTATTAATTGTAACCATCCGACTAATTTGTTTTGAAACTGTTTCACTGCTATTTTAACTTTTTTTTCTTCATTAAACTGAATAATAAATTAAAAATTGAAAAAAAACAAGTTGAGCCAACAAATTCTTTTGTGACATTGTGGTTATGTCTAAATCATATTACCCCTTTTAAATAATTATATATTTAATAGAAAAAAAGGATAGATTTTCAACTTCTCAGGAAAGACTCAATAATTATCATCTTCAGTTTATATATAGCAACTCAGTGATTGATGAAAAAGACCACTCATCTCCTGCCTGTACAAACATTCCCAGGTACCACAATTTTAACACCACTGTAATCATTCCTTGATACTGTAATAGAAGTGTGTTTTATCCTTCTGTTCTAAAATGTTGTATTTTTATTTATTCTTAACCTCTGCAGCTATTTAAGGAGATGAACTTGGATTAATATTAGTGGGTCAAGGCTGGAGAGATAGCTTCGTGGTCTAAGTGTCTCCCTGTCCAAAGAGCCAGGTTTGATCTTTGGTACTGCAGGCTTTGCCAACCCAGGAACCTTGGGCATGCCATGCTGGCTGCTGAAACCCGGGATGGTAGCACATATCTGTTACCCAGCCCTGGGTATGGTGGGACAGGAGAATCACTATGAATCCAGGGTTCATAGCAAGACCCTTAACCAAAGAAATAAATAAAAGAGTTAAATACTAGTAGGCCATTTAAAAATAACTCTGGAGAGGCCGGGGAGATAGCTTAGTGAAATAAGTGCTCATATGGCAAACACAAAGTCCTGAGTTCAATCCTCAGTACTGAAAAAAAAAAAGAAAAAAAGAAAAAGAAACCTCAGGAAGGAAAACAGTATCATAAAGAGAAATGAAAAAAATGTTATTTGTCTGGAGAGAAAAGAGAAAATGATATATAGTACACCCAATATAATGAATGCAGAGCATGAAACAAGGCATGAGTTTATTGGGAATACACCTCATGCATCGCTAATTAATTTATTCAGTGTTTCGTTTTTTGTATTCAATGTTTTTCAACACCAGATACATGCCTACATCATGCTAGTTTTTGATGATCTAATAAAAATCAGAAGTACTGTTACTCAAACAGTGAAAAAAATGATAAACTTGATGATGTATAGAAACAAAAATATAGGGTACCATCACATCATGCGAATGCTTTATTTTAAGTGGGGAGCAAACTCCTGAGCTCCAGATCAGAGAATCAGGTGAAAATAATGTGACTGAAATTTAATTGCTAATAGATGAACTAAACCTAAAACTATTACAGACTGTGGAGATAGCTCAATAGAATAAGCACTTGCCTAGCAAGTGCAAAGGCCTGAGTTCAAACCCGGGTTCTGCCAAATGATAATAAAAACAAAATAAAACTTTTGGGCAAATACATTAGAAAGTATATGAAAGAATGTACTTCTCCCTGTGGAAAAGGGAGAACTAAATAGAAACAAAAATGGAGTGATCCCCCCAGCACTGGGGTATAAAATTCTGAGCAGTGAGCAAGGATAACCTTCCGAGGTATGTCTTTATATTATTTCATTTCATTTCATTTCATTTCATTTCATTTCATTTCATTTTTTCTGGACTGGGGATCAAAATCAGAACTGTGTGCTTGCCAGGCTCATACTTAATTGTCTCTCCTTTTTGTCTTCTTAATTTCTCTATTTTCTTCTTTCTTCTTCCAATTTTACATGCATATGTCTGGTAATCTGAATAACTGGTTGGAAAACAACACTATGTATTACAAGAAATATTGTGAAATTTACATTACTTTGTTAAGTGAAAATCTATATAACCTGAATTCTTTTTCTGTAGTTACTTACTTATTTAATATATTAGTGAAGAGCCTACAGGGTCTCACTACACAGATGGTACTCATGGCGATCCTCGTGTTTTCAGCCTCCCAAGAACTGGGAATATACTGGGAATATGCATTACCACACCCAGTCTCAGTCACCTCTCAGGGCACCCCAGGGGTGGGGCCAGCACACCATTTTTTGTGTTTTAATTTAACTTCTACTCTCCTAAAAAATATTACAAAGTATGTCAGTCCAACTAGTTGGATGTATTCTCATGACAGGCAAGCAAGCATACTTCTGCTGCAGTTACACTCACTCAGTAGCAAAGAGCAAAGCCCTTAGAGAGCGAGCTTCTGAACTATAACCAAAAAATGCACCTGCTTATTCTCCTTTTGCCTGTTTACAATGGTCATTTGTTCAACCAATGATTGATGAACACACACTATGTACCTAAAACTGAAAAGCAACATTGGCACAAAATATTGCTAATAATATTTTAAATATTACAATTATAATTATTTTATTATTCATATATCCTCAAGTCAGAGCTGAGGATTTCAACTTGGATTTTTTAGAACATGTTTCTATTGATTTTCATTGACATATTTATAATCAGGTGGCATAATTTCTTTAACTTTGCCACTTATAAAAGATTGTTATAACTCTGAGGCCTTTGTTTATCCATTTACACTTAAAAATCAATGTGTTAGCGTATATTAAAATATTTATAATTTTGATTAGGATGGAAATTTAGAAGGCAAAAAAAGAAACCATAAGTAAAAATAGGAACAGTATCAGATGCATGATCAATAAATGTAATTGATATATGTTTGTGATCGATTATAATTCTACATGCTAGCAATAAACAGCTAGAATTTTAAAATTTAAATGCCAATTGTAATATCATCAAAAAATTAAATTATTTAAGAAAAATGTGTATAAAGGCTTTGGTAAAAATATGAAGACTTACTAAGATAATTTAAATAAGATCAGTTTTTTTATATAGAGAAATATAATATAATCATGGTTTAGAAAACTCCACATTAAAATGTCCATTGCCCCTCAAATTTCTATCCTAACCACCTACTTATTATCAAGTGCAAGACTGAATGCTGAGGTTTTAATTGAGAAAACACAACTTATAAATTAAAATCTTTTGTACTAAATGAAAAATATGATAGCAGATATGACATTAGATCTCCACACTGCTCTATAGTTTTAACCATGTCTGAGAAGAAGTACAAAATACATCCCAAGGATGAAAATTCATCATTAAGCAAATATTTGATATTCACCTCAGCAAATGTGTGTCATTTCAGTAGCATTAAAAGAAAATAATTGGAATCTGATTGCCTAAGGACAAACATCAGTGACACTTTCAATACAAACAAAAGTAAATGGTGAAGTGCACTCTGTAATGTTTATTAAATCATAGCCATTATATTTCCAAAAATACCATATTAATGATTTTCATAGTATTTAATATGTCCAAATATTTTGTTTGTGTGTGTGTGTGTGTGTGTGTGTGTGTGTGTAGCACTGGAGTACAAACTTGAGACTTTGAGTTTTCCAGGCAGGTGCTTATGCTGCTGAGTTGTCTCTCTAGGCCTTATTTTTCTCCTTTTATAGCTTTCATTTTTATTAGAAACAAGTATTTAATAAAGTCTTCATTATAAAAGAAATTAAATTTCAATATTAGTTTACATGGTGAAAAAATTTATTGGAGTCATTCTTAGATTATTGATAGTGTAAATGAACTCAAGCTTGAATATTTACTAGGGAAAGTAACATTTTAGAATATAAATATAAAAGCAAAACAATGAGTTTGTTTAATTATATATTTAAAATATAAAAGTATCAAGAGAAAGAGGTTAATCACCTCAGAAGATACAATTTTAACTAAAATAGACATTTTAAATAAAAAATAAATGTCAACATAGCTCAGGAATTTGCAGGGTTTTTTTCCCCTATCACACTTATACCTTAATATAAATGTGGCTTACTGATGCATCTTAATTCTGCAAAAGCATAAATAATTAATAAAGAGTTTTGTTGTATGAAAAAATCTGAAGAATATACACCATAAGCCTTAACTTGGTGATGTCAACTTTCTAAGAATTTTAAATTGTAGTTTTAATTTTACACATAATTTTTGAATGTCATATTTAGACTTCAGATTATTAATGTCTAAGTAACATTACATGAGTGAGAAAAGATGCAGTCCCTTAATAGTGAAGTTACATGCACTTGATTTAAATTTCTTTAAATTATCTTTTTGCTAATTGTGGGATTCAGGTGTTTGTTAATGTGGCCTTGTTGATAAAGTGTGTGGTTCATAGCAGAATGCCCTGGGAAACTACAGTTTATTGATTACCTCAATTATGATGAGGAAGAAAATCAATCTTTCACGATAAGGAATATTTATTGTCCCATCTATAGAGAGCAGGATGGGTGGCTTCAGAATCGCTTTCATAGACAATGTAAAAGAGTGGGTAATATGTTACAGAGCCAGAGAGAGACTGAGTCAGAAACAGAGAGAGAGAGAGAGAGAGAGAGAGAGAGAGAGAGAGAGAGAGAGAGAGAGAGAGACCCTCCATGAACCTCATTTCTTTATCTACTTACTGCATCTAGCTGATAAATACCATACCCCTGCCTGAGTTGATTAAATACAGCTAATAAATTAGATAGAATATTACTTAGATCCTTTTAAAAATGAAGAAAAATCTATCAAATATTTTAATTCACTTTATGAATACCAAAGTGAATTCACTATCTTAAATGTGCAAATAATTAATACATATTGATGCATAGAATGTCCCATTATGGAAGGAGCTTTAATCTCTTAGTGTAATTACCTTGGTCAAAATACCTAGACAAGATGAGATGTTATTAACTAGGACAACAGAAAGGATTGATAAAAGTTATTTTATCTACTAGTATGCTCTAGCCACATGAGGGATGCTGCAAACATGTTTAGTACTGTGACTCATACAACCATTATGAATTTATGAGAAGAACTATGGATCAAACTCACATTCAAGAGGCTTTGGGACTCCCCACAAGGTGCGACATCTAGAAATGATGACAGCAAAATCTCCTCTAAAGAAAGTAACAGAGTGGAAGTCGGGAGAGAAGCAGTCAGAGAGGAAGTTTGAAAGCCAGGAGAAAGGAGCTGCCTTTGCCTATAATGAGAGTGACAGATATGGGGCAAAGGGCAAACTGACAGATGCAGCCCCAGAGATCTATTGCCTCTCCAGCTGGTCACAGGCCTGGGGCTGCCATTCATCAGCGGAGCCCTGTGTGGAAGGAGAGTTGCACAGATGGACAAGGTTGAGGTAGTGAGGATACCCTAGAAGCGGCCAACACCTTTGCCCCTCTATTTCCCAAGCAGTGTGCCCCTTCTGATGATATAGCTGAGGGCCCTGATCCTCTTTCACTTTACGTATATCTTCCCATTATTCTTCAGTGAAGCAGGGCTCATCTAGAAGAGGAGATCTGTACGAATTAATTTAGCTTAGCCAAGTAGAAAAAATGACCACACAACATCTCATCATAATTTGCTTCTAACTTCCTTTCCCTTTGTACAATTTTTTTTATTTTTTTGTCTTTTTGAGACAAGGTCTTGTTATGCAGCTCAGGCTGGTCTTGAACTCACTTTTGTAGCCTAGACTGGTCTTGAACTTGCACCGATCCTCCTGCCTCAGCCTCCCAAGTGCTGGGATTACAGGCAAGCGCCACCATGCCCGGCTGTACAATTTTCTACCTTTACAACATTTTATCAAATGAGTCTTATAAATCTGGTTTATTTATGAATTCAGAGCCACTAATCAGTATTCTGTTTATTATATGAAATCTTAATCATTAGGAAAACAGGAATCCTGGTGTCAGGGAGTTTTGTGTCTACTTTATACTTTATGTAATTTGAGTCAAGTTCCAAGGTTGAGTTCCACCATCTGGCACATAGTTCTCAAGAGAACAGAGTCAAGGGTTGCAAGACCAGATGCTTTACAGAGCTAAGCATGTAACTGAAGTATCGGGGCATAATGTAAGGGGTGCAGCTGAACACAAGAACTGAAATTTCTCCCTAAGTCTTCCAAGAATAGTATTTAGGTTCTAATATCTGCAACAGCATGGCAACATGCTTTGTTTTCTATATGCTAATAGAGAAATATCACAGCAAAATTCAATAAATCAGCTTGGGCAAATAGCTCAGCTGTCTAAGCATCTCTCTGGAAAGCCTAAGAATCTAAATTCACTGCACGATACTACAAGCCATGTGGGACCCAGGCCCCTGCGTGAGCCATGCCAGCCCCAAAAGTGGGTGGGCTCATGCATACTTGTAATTTCAGTGCTAATGAGTGTAAGACAGGAGGATTGCTAGGGGTCTAAACTACAAGTGAGAACTTGTGTCAGATAAATAAAAGCTTCATCCCGCAGTTCTACACAGACACCCATGTTTACAGCAGTGTAATTTATCATAGCTAAATCCTAGAAACAACCCAGATATCTATAAACTGAAGAATGGGTAAAGAAGATGTGGCATGTTTACACATTGCAGAATTATTTAGCTATAAAATAGGATACATTTGAGTCTTTTTTTCAGTAAATGGAGGCAAGAAGAGCATATTCTTAAGTGAAATAAATCAGACCCACATGTACATGCATCATATTGTCTCTTTAATGTGAGAACCTGATAGAGAAAAATGGGATTTAGAAGGTATGACAGATCCTAGGAAAAGGGAATATGGTTATTCAAAAAGAAAGAATTACTAAGTTGAGGAGAAGCACAGGAGAGAGTGTGGGGGAGATTTATCTATGTATGACAGCAGGGTGTTTTGGACGGCTGTACTATACATTTCTGCTGGTCTATGGAAAGGAGCAGATAATGATTTTTGTTTCCTTTTTTCAACTGAATGCACTTTTTCTCTTCTTAATTTCGTATACATTTCTTTATTCTTCCAATTTTACATATATTTATCTAGTCACGTGGATAACTGGGAGACATTATGATCGCAAAAAATTCTGTGAAGTTCTCATTACTTTGTTAAGTGAAATTATATATCACTTTTATTTTTTTCTGTTTTAATATGAATCTGTACTCTTTAAAATTTTTAATTTTTAAAAAATCAGTAAGACAGTATGATTTGTTTGAATTGCATGATTAACATCATCCGTGGAAAGTGTTTAAAAGTGATGCAAATTATTAGTTCTAGCTCTAGACCTGTGGTTGTTCCAATGTAATTAGGAGAAGCACATCTAGGAATCTCTCGTCAAAGATTGAAGGCTTCCTTGTGCAAGCCTCAATGAATAATTACAATGTGAATGAATTTAGTAAATGAAAGGTGAAAAAGCACCAAGCTCTTCTTTTATTAAACCCGTTTGACTAAGGAAATCCCTAACTGCCTCAATGCTGAAGCAATGCATCCTCTGCACAGTGTCATTAAGCACGAAGTTAGGATGCAAACTCTTGCATTTTTGCTCGCACATTTTCTTTTCATGGTGCCTCGTGATCAGATTTCTCTGACTCTATACGTTTAAACCCCCATCCAGCTGATGAATACAAAATATAATTTCAAAAACCTTGGTTCAGTGATGGGCTCTTTGTTATGAAATTTCTGATGGTTATTTAGGGCACTTGGATATTAACTAAAGGAAAAAGAAAAGACTTGAGTTGATGGTAGTTAGAGGCTACTGAGATGGTAAAAGCTGCCCGGATAAGACAGAGAAGTCTGATGCCTCTTACTTACTCCATGGGGATTTGCCTACATCGGATTCTTACCCCCGCCAGACTAGGGTTTTGTGGCTTGGTGAAAAGTCCCACAGTGAGCATGACTGCATCAGCAGGGAACCTTCTTCTAATTTCCACCTTTTATCTCCCCTGAGACTGATGTTACTATGAACACATCAAGTGCATAAGCTTTAGGGCCTCACGTCTCCTTCATTTCATGGTGCAGGCTGGGCCTATGACATTCTTCCGTGTGAGTTTCACAAGTCTTTATCTGGGCAACTGTCAGCTCATCACTCGGTTGCTTTTCTTTCATGAATAAGTTTAAGAAATCCACTGTGTTAGAGAAGGAAGCCTCACTAATCATTCAATCTGCAACCAATGTAAATACACTTCCAAACATATATGAATACACACACGCACATACACACACATAAACAAAGTTTGTTAAAGCACACACTTGAAGGAGCATTTCCTAAAGCTCAGAGTTTAATTTGCGGTCACAAATTAAGTAACTGTGGCCTCTCCCATTAGGCTGGCTCCTTATTTTGGAAATGGCATCCTTTAAAGTCAATTTGAGTTGAGGTGTACATTTTTAATTTTTAATAAAATGTAATGAATATAGGATATTGTTTCTGTACAGAGATGATAGTTATCTTATCCCAAATACTAATTCATGCAGAGAAATGAATTTATAAAATACTACAATCAATGATCAATATGTGGTGAACAATATTCCAGCCCACCTTTCTACATTTACATACAGAAATGCAAAACAGGTAACAACACATATGTATTTTTATGTATGTCTATGGAAATGTATAATCTTTACATAACATAAGCTATGTACAGACACTCACGTTTAAAAGCAGCACTTGAATTATGGCAACATAAATTTATCCAAACAAAAATGGGAGACAATCAGCAGGTCTTTATGTCAGCAAAGCTTTGTTTCCCGTTTCTCTTCTGTTTATGCATTTCTTTCTCTTTGTGGGGAGCAGTACTTGTATGGGCGTAGGATTATTTTTATCTTCACAAGCATCTTCATTGTCTTTCATATGTCATTGTTTTATTCAACATCATGTGATTCATAATGAGCAATAAAGATTTTTGTTATTTTCTTCTCTTAGTGTTGCTCTCAGTCTTGTAGAACTTTTTATGTGCCTTTCCGTTGGTCTGAGAATTTTGCTAGTTCATTTTTCTTCTCTTTTCATTGTCTTCTTCACTTCAATAGTTATATTTTTTGGCTCCTTTTAAAGATGGCTAAGCTGTCCATCATTTTTGAAACTATAAAAATCACACTGTGCTTTTCACTTGTTTCTGCTTATGCTCTTTTTCCTCATTAACATGTTTAATTTTTGCAGATTTTATTCCTGGGACTTGTGGGTTCGTTCCTTCCTATTTGTTAATACTCTTGAAAGGGAGCAGCTGCCTGCTGAGACATAACACAGAGAGCAGAAACACAGTGAGAAATTTTTAGTTGGATTTGTTGTCTCAAATACCCTCTCATTCAAGATGTTATTTTCCTCACCCCAGGGAAGAAAGCAGATTTCCCTTTGATTTTTTCAATTCAAGGGGTCATTGTCATAGCCAAGTCTTTTGTGCTTCAGAGTTTAGTGATATCAGTGTGACCCTCACACCTGCCATTCCTTCTTCGTGCTGTTTTATGTCCCCCTCAGCCTCAGCTTGGGCAGTTGGTTGTACAAAATAGAAATATCTTGTTGCAATACTTTTATTGTCATCTCACTTCTCACCTGACATCCTGTGCTATTGAACCCTCTCTCTGTAGGGACAATTCCCACCTTCAGCGTAGCTTCTTTGCAGCCTGACATTCCCTGCTTTATATCAGCGCATCACTGAATATGCCTTTCAGGGTGGTGACACTTACTTTGCAAGTAATCTGTATGCGGCTGGCCATCCAAGGTACAGTGTGAAACAACTCAGCGGGCTCTCTTGTCACACACATTACAATATTTGGCAGGTGAACTTCAAGGTCAGTGACTTAGGGCTAGCACAGTTCCCTTGCTCTGTCAATTCTTCTTGGTCTCACTGTTTTGCCTCTTCATTATTTGTTATGGCATTGAGGACATAAAGGAGTTAGTAATATCCACCACATGATCATTAGTAGGCAATTAATGTTATATTTTTGAATAGAGTGCAACTCAAATATCATATGAATATATATATATATATATATATATATATATGTTTGTATTATTCTAATTAAGCTTAATTCATGTACATTTACTGGAAACCTACTGTGTTTTAATCACTGGTGAAAGAAAACTAGAACTATCAATGAAAAGATGAGACAATGCAAGAAGACAAGAGGATTAGTTGACAGGGACTGTGATGCTGGAGACAACCAGAAGAGTTGTGGAAAAGATCAATATAATAGCATTCATTGATGAATTCAGCGCTGTCCTTTTTTCTCATTATATTAAGGCATTGGTTGAAGTACATGCACTTCCTTTATACCTATGGAGGCTCGAGGAACCAGTGGATGCCCAAATCTGCCTATGTATCCCTCCCTTATATAAAGTGGTGTAACATTTGAACATAATCAGTAGATGTTCTCTTGGATGTTATGTGTCTTATCTATATTACTTAAAATATCTGTTGCAATATCAACATTATGTAAGTATTTGTAACACTGTGTTTAGAGAAGATGCAAATTTTGAAAGTCCACTACTATTGTTGGAATTACCATGCTTAGACTGATTTTTTGCATATCATTTTCTAAGTTTTCAAATACATATATGCATGTATTCATCATAGTCAGGTTGCAAAATAAATTTACCCTTCATACCCCTTTGGAGTTAAAACACACTCCTGTTCCTACTTTCTGCCATCGCCCATTAATTCCTGTGCACCATGTGTAGAACTGATACAGACACGATCATGTATGATGCAAACTTGTATGACTAGCCTTTTCTCATATGAACGTATTTATCGGATTCAATTAAGTTTCATATCCATAACATATTTCAGTTCATTGCTGACTAGTATTCTTTAATAAAGATGAACAAGCATCTAGCTTGTTATTAAAAGAAATAGACAGCTGGGCGTGGTGGCGCACGCCTGTAATCCCAGCACTCAGGAGGCTGAGGCAGGAGGATCGGTGCAAGTTCGAGACCAGCCTGGGCTACCAAAGTGAGCTCAAGGCCAGCCTGAACTGCATAGCGAGACCCTGTCTCAAAAAGACAAACAAACAAACAAAAAACAATAGAGGTCATTTTCGTTTATCTTTATTGTTTCTACATTTTTTGAAAGCACATATAAAGCTAATGAGAACACTCGGTACATATTTTTACAAATACACATCTTCATTTATTCAGGTTGATGAGTTAAGAATATGACTTCTTGGGGATACAGAAAATACATGCCAGCTGTACAAGCAACTAAACAAGAGGAAAATGCTTGCTGAGCTAACAGAAGACAAATGATAACTGCGATTTTCAACACCAGCGCTTGTGCCAGTGCACGTGTCCATAGGGCAGACCTTTGCGGATGGAAAATACCTGCTTGAGTGAACCTATGCAGGTATAATATTGGAAAACTTGAAAAATTCCATTTAGATTACCACTTGTATATATCTCTCAAATGAATACAATATTCACTGGTACCTATAAGAATAGTCATTTCAGTGGTAGCTTCTGGCAGAGAAGACATTTTGGTTGCAGACACCACACTTTGGACAAGCAATAAATTGCATTTGCTGCTACAAGCAGAATACCTCCAAAGACTGTCCATATTTTGCCTACAACATCAAGCCATTGACTTATTGGCAGCAACACTGGTTTCTCACTCTTGGCCCCATGTAGACTACTCTCAACTCTACTGAGAGACATAGCTACACTGGTCATTCAGCTCCAGGGTCTGACTAAGAAAATGCTTAGACAAAGTTTTAGACACATCTGTGAGAGACGGTATCGCTTGCTAAGCTGCGTGAACCTTGTGTTTTAGGATACTAACAGGAAACCAACTTTTTTGTTATTATTTGTGAATAATGCAAACCTTAATTCAGCATGACATGGTGAGTACTAAAGAGAATTTTATAATTTACTCACAAAATTAGAAAATTTATATTTCAAGGAAAAGGTGATATGTCATTAACACATCCTTGTAAGTGATGAAAAATATATTTTAGTGTCTCAATTATTGCTATCAATAATGATAGTAATTCTTTTTTATTTTATTTTTTCTTGTTTCAGAACTTCTTTTTTTTTGTCTTTTTTATTTATTTATTTATTTATTTATTTATTTATTATTTCAGAACCCTTGTTTGTTTATTCACTCATTTTCATGGCCGGCTCAGCCCGCCCCGAGGGCAGGGCTGGCGCAGCATGTGGTGCTGGGGATCGAACTGCGGTCTCTGCTGCCCTCCAAGCTTTCCTAAGCAGGAGCTTTGGACCACTGAGCCATCTTGCTGGGCCCCAATGATAGTAATTCTTAAGTAGTGTTCATTGCATAGGAAACACACACCTCCTCTATGGGTGCTCACAAATTCACTTACCTCTTGCAGTGACCCAGGATAGAGATTCATTCTATCTGCATATACAAGTTTTTCATCTACAGATAGAAAACCAGAAAATTAAGGCACAGATATTCCATATAATTTGCTAAAGACTATAGTTATCTATCTATCTATCTATCTATCTATCTATCTATCTTTCTATCGATTGATCAATCGATCTATCAATCATCTATCTAGTTTTAGTCTAAGATATCAAATCCAGCCAACATGAGTCCAGCCTACCCATGCTCACCCTTAACGTCATGTGACTTCTGCTTTTACAGGGTCATCACTGGGGTTATCCTACTCCACAGATACCAGTATGAGTTGCACGACTGTTGTAGTTCCTTCCCACATTGAAGACAACACAGCCATGCAACTGGTTTTGATCATTAAGTGTCAACTTCCCTGAAAAACATTGAAGTGTTTGGTAAAAGAAGCTTCATAGATATATTTTAAGATTAATTTTTGACTATGCTATCATTAAAATTAATGGACAGAATGAAGCGCATTATCCTCAGTGGCGGTATTCGCCATGAAAGGGACCAAGGGTCAACTGAAATGAAATAGCTGAGGAAAGGTGAATTCACTATCTTTGTTCTGGAACTGCAGGACATCTTCCCCTGCCTTGGAAAACAGAACTCTGAGTTCTCTGGTCTTTTGGCTGGGTGGCTGGCACCAGCAGTTCTTTAGGGAGTAAGGACTTCAGCTTTGCTGCCCTACCTGTGGGGCCTTTGGACTTATACTAAACCACTCCCTGGACTTCCTCGGTTCTCCCACGTGCAGACAGACTATTGCAGGGTTTCTGAGTCTTCAGAATCACAATAGCTAACTTTTCTAAAAAGACTCCTTTTGTGTTAGTCTATTTATCAGCCCGCTGTCTATCTACCTATGCCCCTGCTCTTGCTTGCTCTTGCTGGTGCACTTGGTCTGTCTTTCTGTAACACTTCATCTCATCCATCTACAGAGTATGGCATTTCTAGAAGGATATTTTACAGGAAATATCCGAGTCAAGTCACAGGAAATATTCTAGCCCCTGCCTTGGCTTCTCAGATCAAGCGCTACAGATGACAACAGTTGTGTTCCAAAGATGCCTATTAAACCCAGATGAGAGTCTCACATGGAGAAAAGACAAGCTGCAATGCACATCTGCCAAAATTTGTCTGAATGCCTTGAAAATTGGACTACCAGACCCAACCAGCTCATCAGATGCCTGGATTCTTTGACCAAATTTGACTTGTACCTCATGGAAGTCCTGGAATCAAAACTATCCAAATTAACCTTTCCCGAATTTCTAAAAGTATACAATATAATGCCATGAACAATATCCAATGTTTATTATTTTAAACTGTGTATTTGGGAATAATTTTTGGCCAGAAATAATGAAAATAATCATAGGCCACTCTTCCTTTTTTGAAATAAATATTTGAAAAACGTATCTATCTTAAAATTTTGTGTAATGATCTTTAGTTCCTTCCTATGGCTGGAAGTTTTATGTTTTAATGTAAAAAAGACAGTTTTATAATAGAATATAATCCAGAATAAAATGTTCATTAATAATATATTAAGAGACCTGCCTGGGCTAAAAAAAAACTGAGCTTAAGGCTCGCCTAAACTTCATAGACAGACCTTGTCTAAAAAAGACAAAAAGAAAAAGAAAGAAAAAAGAAAAAAAGCATGTACTGATAAATTAGGCCAATCAAATAACTCAGCAGATTAAAGTGCCTAAAAGCAGGTGCAGGGGCCAGGGCTTCGATCCTGGGGCCTACCGTCCCAGCCACGCCCCTCGAGTGTGCTGAGATGGCAGTTGAGACTGGGCATGGTCGCACACACTTATATTCCAGCTCTTGGAAGCCTATAATCATGCAGATTACTGCCAGTCCTATCTAATAGTGAGACCCTCACTACCCTGTAGACACTTTCAAAAAAAAAAAGAATATACTTAGAAATCTAAACTACAAAATAAATAATGAATGAATACAAAGCAGAGACTGTGAAAATAATCAGGATTTTGAAAGTGAGGAAGAGGACCAGGACAGGAGGACTGAGATCTGAGATAAGCATAAGGAGATAAATGGATCATAGATGACTGAGACTCTTGCAGGCAGGAAGGAAACAATTCTCTGAAGCAAATACCATTCTTATGTTTTGCAAACTGATATATTTTGTGTCTTGTCCTCATAAAGCCTCATGTAGTCATTGGATGCAGCTTCTAGAGTTTGTGATTAATTCATGATCCAATGCTAGGATTATGGATGTGAGTGCTGTACCTTATACCTGCCCTGTGGCGGATAGCCTGAATGTAATAAGAACAAGAGAGAGAGGCTTGCTAGCTGCAGCAGCTGCTACGCCTCCCTTTGCCTTTTGCTATTTTATGCCACCATGAACAGCTGTCCTTTGCCACAGGCCACTCTGCCTTAGAGCCAGCTGAGTGTACACTAAAACTTCCACTAGCTATGAGGCAAATAACCCTTTTTTTAAAACTTCATTTGAGGTGTCAAGTATTTTGTCCCAGTAATGAGAGAAAAGAATGCAAGGCACAAACATATATCAATAAAAATAAATGAATGTAATTGAATGATTTTCTAAGATAAAAGCATTGTTAAGATTTCAATTCTAGGGACTGGCGAGATGGCTCAGCGGTCTGCAGCTCCTGCTTAGGCAAGCTTAGGCAACCACAGGGACCGCAGTTCTATCCCTGGCACCACATACTGTGCAAGCCTCACCCCCACGGCAGGCTAAGCCAGCCTTAATAAAAAATGATTTTAGTTCTGATAGATTCCTGTTTTCATTAAAAAGAAAAAAAAGCTCTTAACATTTTCTGAGGTGGAAATCAACAGCCAACTTTAATTTATGCTACCCAAACTAGCGTGGTGAGCTGTACTTTGGCAAGCATTTCAGCTTGATTCCTGCAGGTGAGAATAACACAAACCAAAAACAGGAGTAACTCTTGCACCCTCAATTGGGAAAATACTGAAGATACTAATTCTCCACTGTTTTGTTTTGTTTTGTTTTCAACAGTGAATGGATTTTATTTATTTTTATAAGCATGGTCTTTTTATAATTTTATTACCTTTCATAAGAAATATCATTGAGACAGTTTCAAAACACATTGGTACACCAGCCACAATAATTAATACAAAGTTTGGGACTGTGTCTTATATATTTAGATATAGAAAAATCTATCTGAAATATATCAGAAATATAGAAAACTCAGAATCATAAATGAATACACAAACAATCAGAATGAATATTTCTTTATGGAGAAAAAGTGAGAATGCGTTTTTCAGTGAAGCAGCTACGAAAAGATCCTTTGGGGCTGAGCTTATGGCTCAGCAGTACAGTACCAGCCTTGCAAACGCAAGGCCCAGAGTTTGATTCTTGGTACAAGAAAATAATAATAAAAAAGCAAGATAAAAATGCAAGAGTTCGTCTCCAGTGCTCCTCAGCAAGTATGCCATCTTCCGTGTCTTGGGGCTCTGCTGAGAAAGTTAGTGGCTATGTTTATGGCTTTTTGAGTTTTCCCACACATGGTTCCTCTTACATGAAAAACCTAAAATATAAACATACTAGTAAAACAAGAGATAGATATAGAAACCAGTGTGATAGATGTTGTGCAAGAGGGCGGTGGGAAAGGAGAAGGAGGAAGAGATGTGAATGTAGGGAAAGGGAGAGAGAAAGAGCCAAGTCCAGGTACCAATGCTCCACAGTGACTGTCATCATTGCGTGGCGTAAACATTTATCAACAAAAATAAACTAAGACCGTGTACAATAGGCATAGCTTAGATAATCTTCTCTAATACCCTTCTCTAATACACTTTTATGACTGCTTTAGCCAATAAATTATGTTGAATGCAATTTTACGCAGCCTCTGAAGTTTGTCAAGAAAATTATGATATTTTGGGCCAGTCAGATAGCTCAGCGAATTAAAGTACTTGCTTAGGAAGACACAGGGAACAGAGTTCAATCTGCGTCATGCTGTAGTGTTCTTGTCCCCAGGGCACACTGAGATGGTGACAGAGATTGGGCATGATGGGCACATCTGTAATCCCAGTGCTTGGGAGACTGAAAACAGGAGGATCAATACGAGTCCAATCTCTGTAGAGAGGCCCTGTAGACCCTGTACTAAACATAAAAAAGATGATAATTTGTCCCTTCTCTTTGAGTGGTTGTGCTTGGAACACACCCACCACACTGTAAAGAAAGCCAAAGCACATGCAGAGATCACATGTACATATTCAGGACAATGTCATATTTCCCAACTTCACTTGTAATTAGTTGCTAGCTGTTTGAAGAAAGTGCGGCAAAGATCACCAACTCAAGTTTTCTGAGGCTATAACTTCATAACATTTCCATCAGGCAGTCATTAAGCTGTACCCCGCTTATCCTCTACACTATAATAATGAATAACATAACCTGAAATCACATGATGCCTGATGTGCTATATGGCTATAAAACATTTTTTCTACAGGACACAAGTTGTGTTTTGTTTTCATATGGATCTAACATGAATATGTTTATAAATAGAATTCAGGTTTTAATTTGAGTGCATAAAGTTTAGTGAAATAAACCAGACACATATCCTAAATATCACATGGTTTCTCTTACCAGAGGAAAATAAAATATAAATAAATTGCAAAATAAAAGACAATACAAAATAATGAAGATAGGTTTAGCAAAAGCAAAGGGATGAGGAGATGAAGAGGAGGTGAACAGAGTGGGATTGAAGGGGATAAAAATAAGAAAGGTTTTTATCATTCTATGTCCCTTTAATTAATTTGTTCCCTGGTTCAGTTACTTTTCTCTCATTGCTAAGACAAAATGCTATATACCCACAATGAAAGAAGGAAAGGTTTATTTAGCACATAGTAGGTGGAGTTTTCAGTCCACATTTGGCTGGCTCCAAGGCAGAGTAGCACATGGAAGAGGGCAGCAGTTCATGGCAGCAGAAAACAGCAAGTTAAAAAATTCAGAAGGGAGGAGTTGCAATGTCAACAGAGACCAATACTGACTCCCTTATAGAACATTCAAGCTATCTTCACAGGTCCGGTGAAACACTCACACCCATGATCCCAGCAGCACTCACAGCCATAGTCCCAGCACTAGATCATGAATTAATCACAAAGCTCAGAAGTCTACCCCATGACTGCATGAGGCTTTGAAAGACAACTAGACACAAATTGTGACATTCAGTCATTGAATCTTTCATCCTCTAGATACTTTTAGACTTTCTCTACTGGTTTAATATTGGTTAGATACTCCTTTTAGTGTTAGATCGCGACATTGCTAATTTCAGTTTTATCTCCAATGCTTAGGCATTCTTAGGCACAATCCTCAGGACCAAAGCCAATGGTGCTTTTGTTTAAGACTGAGAAAAGCTACTCCATCCATAGAAGTAAGGACTATCCTAAGCAACTGCTCTCTAGCAAAATGCTCCACATTGATAGAAATGCTCTGTACTAGTTCCATTCAATATGGCAGCTGTTAGTTACCTGTGGCTAGTGCAATTGAGGATATAAACATTTAATCTTACTTCCTTTCAATTAATGTTTTATTTCTTTTAAATAATCGTATGTGGTCAGTGGCTAAAGACTGAGGAAGACAGAGTTGAGCCTTATTAACTTCTCTATGAAGTCACACAGAATCAAAACACTTGTGCTTTTGCCATCCTTAATGTTTGTTTAGATGTTTAGATAGGTATTGGAGAATGCTAATGAAAATATTGGCCACTGAGTGATAGTGATCACTATTAGCTACTGCGTAATAGTAGTAAGTGGGACAAGAATCAATCATTCGTTTAGTAGCTCTGACCTACAGAGAGACAGGAGAGAAGATTAAGAGTTAAAATGAGTCCTTCGACCTCTTGTTCCCAGGTGAAAAAACTCTGGCCCTGTAGATGCAACTTAATGAAGAACACTGCACTGGTCAATAGAGACGACAGTTTTTTTTTTGTTTTGTTTTAATCTGTGATTGTTATTGTCATTGGTGTTTGGAATTATAATACTAATGTTTCGGTTTTTCTACAATTTATATTTTTACCCATTAATTATAATTATTCACCTAATACTTTTGAATGCCATGATACACTTTGTGTATCCTAATTGTTTGCAATGCCCTACAAAAAAATAATGCACAATAATTATAAATGAATGCTTTTTATGTATACTTTCTTTAAAATTAGAAAAATAATCAGAGATGGTTAGATAGGTAGATACTTCTGTCATATTCTAACTTCTAAGAAAAGGCAGCTTTTGAAACACACTTCAGCAAAATCACAGTGTGCTGTTACCCTGGAGACAGCAAGTTTTGGGAAAAGGCTTTCAGAGCAGCCGGCAGGAAGAGACACTCAGAGCTCTGTTTTACTTGCACAGCCATCATTTGACTCTATTTATGCAGCACTGGTGCAAGTTCTCATCTTACAAGCACAAAATGTAGCAGCCTTGCCAACAGTTTTGTACAAAAGGTCGGGTAGCTTTTGACTATATTTATTGTGTTTTCCTTTTGTTCAAATCAAAAGCTATAAAGGAGCTGGACTGATTTTCTTGCAGTTATCCACAACAAATGCTTTAAGTATTGCATGAGTGTTGATTTAAACCAAATATAATATTTGTACCTTTTGCCTTTAAATCCATTGTCATATTATAGCAGCAAAGGTATGATAAAACTGTAGATTTCTTTCTGTATTTCTTAGTGTGTTTAAATCAAAGACATTGTTAAAGAGAGCCATGTAATAGGAAATCTTCTGTATTTGCACTGAACTTTATCTGTCAATAGCAATTCACTGAAGGAATACTAATTATGTACATGCTAATATGCACGGAACTCCACAAGAAGAATTATAGAAGACTTAATTAAGTGATTACATGTGCTCTAAATTTATTTGAAAAATAATCAGTTTCTCTATTCACCTACTGTCTATTCTAGCTCCTCATTGTAAGAGATGGCATAAAAAAGAAAAAAAAATAATCCTCGTTTTATACTTTAGGCTCAGCCCAAAGTCAGGCATAGGGAATCATGGATGCTTTTCAAAAGACTGGTTACTGTAATAGATAGAATTCATATTATCAGGGCATTTATTATCTTGGTAAAGAGCATTTAAATCAGTTTGTTCCCCCACTTGACGATTTCTAAACCTTCTGCCCCTGAGTGGTTTAGGAGTGAATGAATGAACTGGAATCCATCATTCACCTTATTCAGGAATCCATTCATTCAATTCAGCCCCAAAGCTGTGCGTTCAACAGGCTGCTTTTGGTTTCCCTGCTGCTGCACCCAAGTCAGAACTAGGAAACCTTCTTGGCAGAGAGAATGCAAATAAACGGTAGTTCTCAAACAAGAAAGGAGACACAGCCTAGGTTGTGAAATGCACAGCACTAAGAAAATGGCACTCGACTCATTTTTATCTCCTGCCCTGGGAAAGAATAGGCAGTTTAAATTTAGGTCTCCCAGGGCAACCAGGATATGAATTAACTCAGTACCACCTACTCAAGATAATCTTTGCCATCAGAATCACGATCCTTCCATGTAAGGATAATGTAATAAAAAGAAGATCGCTCTGGGGCATGGTTGTGATCTGCTTGCAATTTGGAAACCTTATTTTAAAAAGTAGACTTAACTTCTGCTTGGCTATTGAAGACATTGCTACCTTCTGGTGGAAAAAAAAGTCTCATCTTCACAAAGTCATATTTCTTAATCTCAATCCTGAAAAAAATTCTGCAAAAGGATTCTATGCTGGTTAGAAAGCATTTTCAAACTCCAAATATCATTCGTTGATATATATTGTATTTTATAAATTTGTGAGGTACTAAACTACATATCACTTTATTTTGAGACAATATAAATTAATTTCTCTCAAAAGTCTTTCAAACAGTCTTGTTATTTTGCTACCTATTGTTTAACTCTTTCTGCCTACCTTCTACCCTTTCATGTCCCCAGTGACCAATGTTCTACCTTATAGTTTAATGGAATGAACTTACTTTCCTTTTACATTTGAATGAAAGCTAGGATAAATGGGCTGTCATGTTCTACATAAAGCAGGGTACCTATTTGAGAAACACGTGCTGCATATTTGATAAATTAGAAGAGAGGAGATGAAATCTTTCTAGCATAAAGAAATTACAAATGTTTACTGAAAGGAAATTGATTAGTCATTGCACACCATATATGCTCGATAATCTCCTACACTGTGAATGTTAGTTTGTGTAATTATGATATACATACTTTTTATTCTATTTGGCCACAGTCTTGCTGCACAGTTTGGCCACAGAATCTTGTTAATCTTATGCTTTTCAGCCTCCCTAGCATTGAGATTACAGGTGTGTAACACTACTAGACTCTGTGACCAGCTCAGCCCACTGTAGGGGTGTGGGTGGCTGTGTGTATGGTGGCGGGGATTGAACCAAGATCCCTGGGCTTGCCTAAGCTTGCCTAAGCCCAGGCTTTAGTCCCCTGAGCTATGTCACGAACCCTACTCCATATATTTAAGATTAAAGAACAAAAACCATCATAAATGATAACAATCTAAAATTTCTATCATTTTAACTGGTTGTTACAGACAGGTATTTTCTTGAAGCAAAGTTCACTTTCATATCATTCCAGCTCACACAGTACCTCATTTAAAACATTAATACTAGAAATATTATTTATTGGCCTGCATGTATTTTCTTGCAACACATTTTATTTTGTCATTTATTTACAGTTTTTGGAAAAATTTCATAAACACTGATGTTTAAGTGATTAGTTAAATAGAAATGTAGAAATACATTTTCTTTTAAGTAATATTTGTTTTGTTTTGTTTTGTTTTGTTTTGTTTATTTTTGGGGGGGAAGGATCTACAGGGTGTTCTGTGTCTCACTACTACATCAGACTCATAGTGATCTGCCTGCTTACAGTCTCCAAGAGACAGGATTACAGGTGGGTACCACCATACCCACTCTTAACTGCCAACTCAGCGTGGCCTGGGGGTGAGGCCAGCACAGCAGGCCAAAGGGATCGAATCCCCAGCCCCTGTGCCTGTTTCCAGTTCTTTAATCCGCGGAGCTATTTGGCTGGCCCATCTTTCAATAATATTTGTAAAGGAAACTGGAATTACATACATTACATACTTTCATTGTTTACTTTGCATGCACTGCTCCTTTGTTTTGAAAATGGCTGTCCTTTAATAGCTAGGGAAAAATAAAAGATATATGACTTCTAATTTTGTGTGTGAAGGAATATGGTCTAGGGCTGGTGAGATAGCTCAGCGGCCTGAAGTGTCTACTAAAGGACAGCTTAGGCAAAGGAGAGAAACGACAGTTCTATCTCCAGCACCACATCCACTCCCAGCCCCACTTCCAGGGCAAGCCGATACAGTCACAAAAACAAAAGCAAACAAACACAAAGAAGATGCACTATGTAAACTTGATTGTAACTATGGGTATAATAATTTGACTACTCATGATCAATTTTCAAGTATATTGGTATTCATATCCATGTGTATCCATAGGACTATGTGTTCTACACTCTTTGACTGACATAATGTCTATGTGAAAGTGTTTTAAGATATGCACTACATTATTTTTACTTTTTCTAAGTTTTAAAATGATATGTTTATTTCCTTTCTTCCTTCCTTCCTTTTACGTACAGTTTCCCATCAACAGAAGTTTATAGCTCACACACACTTGTTGGTTGAGCAAAAAGCTGAAAGAAGTTTACTTAAATTAATATTCTTTTTCAAAAAAAATATTCATTTTAATGTGATAAGAAGACAAGATAGCAATGAAACAGTTTCAAAACAGGTTCGCAGGAAATCTACAATAATTAATACTTTACATAATGTTGCCTTTGTAGTAATTACTCAGAGGACAAGATGTAGCCTTGATGTCTCATATAAACAATATATACATTTCTAGTTATATAGGTCTTGTTTTAACTTGATCTTAACCATCCAGCAGAAAAGTGTAACCATGAGGTATGAAAAGTAGAGCTATATTAACATACTGAGCTGCAGAATGCTCAAGTCAACAATTTGGATAATTTCCAATTGTGCTGATAACTCACTACTATTGTGAACTATTGGACTATATAGGGTCATTTTGCTGAATTCAAGTACCTACATTATGTGGACTGGCATCAAATATGAAAAAGTCCTTTAAAGAACTCTCCCTGGTGGCACACGCCTGTAATCCCGGCACTTGGGAGGCTGAGGCAGGAGGATCGGTGTGAGTTTGAGACCAGCCTGGGGTACAAAAGTGAGCTCAAGGCCAGTCTGAACTGCATAACAAGACCCTGTCTCAAAAAGACAAAAAACAAAAACAAAACAAGAACTCTCCAAATAGAGCTTCTCCAATAGCAATGGAGCACCCAGCTCTGACAAGACAGAACAAAAGAAAACAAAACAACAACAAAAAATGATTCAAATAAAGAACTGTTTTATAATGAAAAAAAATATATATATAATATAAATATATATATACAGGATAATTAGGGTAGTTATACAGCTACTTTCTCTTAGTTCAATGAGAAGAAAGGTTTGTAAAAGAATATTCTTAAGTTTATGGCTTAATATTCACAAATGTATAATATATCAAGTCACTAACAATGTTTAGTAGTCATGAATATAAACAATTATTTTCTGATCTCAAAAGAGCTAAACTCATTCCTGTCATCAAGAAATGTATGACAGACTCAATTTTCTCATGCGAGTGCCAAATACTGATAGTATGAAATATCTTAAATTTTACTTATATCAACTAAAATCTCGTTTGACTGAAGCCATAGCTCACTGGTACAAGTAAAGGTCTGAAATTGGAAGGTTCTGAGCTTGATTCCTGGCAACAAACTGAAAACAGTTATCACTATGTTTTAAATTTTGATTGAAATAGGTAGAATATCAATTTTTATATTTGTAGGATAATTTTCTTTTGCGAATCTTCCGGTGGAGCATATGTACATTTCTCTGTGATTATGTTGTTTTATGTTAATTGGCATATGTTTATTATGTTCTCTAAGTGTAATTTTATATTTGTGAGATATGTGTTAGATATAACTTTATTTAGAATGGCTTCTGTTATTTGTTATGCTGATCATTTTGATGTAAATTTATTAATAATTTCATTTTTATTTCTGTGAAATTTTAAGAATTTTTTCACAGAGAATATAAAATGTTAGGCCATATACCGACCTAATAGATTTTTTTAAATAAATACTGCTTTAATAAAACCTAGTTTAAGTTTTATTTTGTGTTGTTGGCTTTCATTCAACTAGGATTAATTATGTTGTTAGTGTGAAGTATAGACAAATTTATATAAATTTAATTTTCCCAAATGATTATACACTTGTACTTGCATTATATAATTTAATATTCAATTTTCTTTTAGTTGGTTGGGGATACTAGTGTTGCATTTAATTTTCTTTTAAATTTCAAAGACAATCACTAGATGGTCCTTCAAACCCACGTGAACAAACCCAAATTCAGTAATTGGTAAATTTCAAATTAAACTATTCTTCCTCAGAGAAAATAGTCCTAAGCATCAAGACAAATCCCTTCTGTCATTAGGCGGAGATAACCTGGAATTCAAGAAAGTAGAATTACATTGGTTAGGTAAATAATGTGATTATACAGCTGTGTGCTCCATTTATTAGAAAAATTTTTGAACAAAATGATAAATATGTCTATAATTTTATGGATCAATAGCTATATCCTTGGCGCATGCCTGTAATCCCAGGACTCGGGAGGCTGAGGCAGGAGGAGCGGTGCGAGTTCGAGACCAGCCTGGGCTACAAAAGTGAGCTCAAGGCCAGCCTGAACTGCATAGCGAGACCCTGTCTCAAAAAGACAAAAAAAAAAAAAAAAAAAAAAAAAAAAAAAAAAAAAAAAAAAAAAAAAAAAAAAAAAAAAAAAAAAAAAAAAAAAAAAGAACTTGTGTTGTAACATCCTGTAAGTCAGTAGGTTTACTAAATTTTCTGTTCAAATAGATTATGTGACCACAGAGGAAAGGGACTGACAATGTATAGTGTGTCTAAGGAGAGTCACCTAGAGAGAAAATATTCTGTCAGGCTTTCACGGAGAGCAAACTGGTCAGGCAATGGTCGTGGCAACATAGGAAGTAAAGCTAGATATGTATTCTGAGCTGTAAAAGGCTTGAATCAACAGCTTCTGACATTGTCAGTTCTGCCAATGACCCACTATGATTATGGAATGTTAGACTATGTATACAACTACTTTCTCTTAGCTCAATGAGAAGAATTTTTTGTACCAATAATGATTAGAAAAATTATTATGTCTGCCTCCTCTACTCTGAACAACTCCTACAAGGACAACAATATGCACTGTATTAATTATTGGTGATGTACTACTAACACATTATGAAACTGTCTCACTGTTCTTATTAAAAGCAATAATAAATAAATAAATAAATAAATAATGTACATATAAATCTGTACACTTGTGACTTGTTCTATAGTCATCATAAGCGCTCAACTGTACCTATTACTTTACAAAATTCTTTATATTTACAAAGATTTATCTTTTAATTCACAGACATAATAGCTCAAAATATTTCCCCAAAGAATTTTACGGTGTAGTAGAGTGAAAATTCAAATAATTCTCAACACTGAGTTGTTATTCTCATTTTTCTCCCAGCATTTAAGCTTCATAGATGATGTTAAATGAATGGTTTACAAAGCCATAAAAAGCTTAACTACACATTGTATTTATTATAGAGTTCACATGAATGTGTAAATGAATAAAAATAAAATGTGGGTAGCTAGGAAAACAGAAAATGGTCAAGGACACTGAAAAGTAAAATTTCCCAATTCTTATTTATTTTTGGTGTTGAATGTTGAGCTTGCTGCCTTCTCCATAGTAGGGACATGGCTTTCCACTGAGCTCTGCCTCCAGCCCATCACTGGTTCTTTACATTTTAACTTCCAGTTAGTGACAGGTACTACAGAAATTGAAATTCTGACAACGTCCTAAACTTGTACATGCAAGAGGAAACTCATACTTATTTGTACAACTGAGTAATGTGAATGAGGATAGATATGGGTGTTACCATGCAGAGGAAGAGAAGATGACTCTTTTAGCCAATATCACTTGTTCATTGGTCAGAAGTGGTTTTCAGCTGCTCTCAGTATGTTTTAAAGGTACCCTTTCTAAATACCATGATACATGGTCTCATCTATTACTGCATACATATTAAAGATCTAATTTTATTTCACTTGCTTTTTAGAATTATTTAATTATTTATGTATTTGGTACAGGGTCCTGCCATGCAGCTCAGATGCCTAGTGAGCCTCCTGTTTTGAGCCACCCCAGCACTTGGATTGCAGGCATGCACGCCTGGTCTCAGTGGCCAGCTCAGTGTGCCCAGGGGTGCGGCCAACATAGCATGTGTATCTGGGATTGGGCCTGGGTCCTTGTGCTTTGAAGGAAGGCACTTAGACCGCTGAGTTATCTCGCAGGCTGAAAAAGTCTGAGTTTCAGGGCTGGGGAGTTAGCTCCATGGCACGAGTGCCTGCTGCCTGCCAAGTGCAAGGTCTTGAGCTCAAATCCTGGTCCCACCAAAAAAAAAAAAAGGTCTGTTTTTCACACATAGATTTATCATGATGATGGTGATGACCAAGTTCACCATAGGTGTGCTCGCAGAACACTGGCTATTTTAGAACTCAAGAGGAGCAAATCCATCGCCACAATATAAGGAATCACTATTGGTTGACCAGTGATTTCCATATGTGTTGTATTTGTGCTGTGGTTGTGAGCTCAATTGCCATTTCAGAATTGTACTTAGGAACACAATTTCCATGAGTGCAACACCTCATTTTGATACGAGTGCAAGCGCAGAGAATGAGTGACCACTTTTACACCATGGCAGGTCTGTTGGAAGAAATGAAAAAAAGACTAATAAAAGAAAGCAAAGAGCAGTTCCAGAACAGGAATGCTTAGCCAGAAAAGGGCAAAAAACAGCTAGCGAATAGCAAAGCGTAAGCCTCTTCATACTCACTGTTTGACTCTGCTGTGTAGTATCAGCTCTGGACTCCCGGTCATGCTTTCAGTTAAAGATGTACACAGGCTACAAAGCTGGATGTAAAGCTCAGCATCTCCTTTCGCGGTGTTTGTATTTCCTCTGAACAAAGATTGGAAAATTCTCCAAATAGAGATAGGCCCTAAGCATCGCTATCATTTAAAAACTTGATGGTAAATACTCTGTGTTATCCATTAATAAGATAAGAGTATTTATTACTGTCTATGAGCAGAGTAGCATCTTGCAGAATATTTGGTAACGAACACATAAATGACATGCAAAAACAGATTAACAAATAACCACGGGGGACTGAAAACCGATCTGTTAGCACTTGTTAGCTGGCATTCAATATTTTTAGATTTGTGCACTGTCTTACCTTAACACCCTTTCCTCAGCTACAGAGACTCATTAAGCAGCCATTCCTAGAGTGTCTGCTCTGTTCAGGACATGTCATATGTACCAGAGGCACAGATGAATAATACAGTCCTTTTTTTGTGATACCAGGGATTGAACTCATGACCTTGCATTTGCTAGGCAGGCGCTTATGCTACTGAACTACATCCCTAGCCAGAAGAGCTCAATGCTTACATATTTTTTTCAAGTTTGTAGTTTATTATGTATTATAACTATACTATAGTAGAACTTAGCAAAAAATGCTGTAGTGGTCCAGAACATAAAATTACAAAATAATCAGAGGAAGAAATTTTGCCAGAGAAAGTTTATTTTGTTTTTGTTTCTTAATAAGACACATAAATATGCCTCGATGACATATTTGTGTTAAATAACAGATGCATTTTTTCCCCAGGACAATTGCCATGTCGATTACCAAGGGATTCTTAGAGGACATGAAATTCTGGAAAACAACACACTAGAAATTAAAAAAAGGTTGGAAAGCAATGAAAATTTTGATGCATACAGTATATCCAGTTCTCTCATAACTATGTGCGCTCCCAAAGGACAAAAATAGAGAATTATTGCAGAAATGGAGTAAGTAAAAGTGACTATCGGACAGAGCTGAGCTGCAGGAGTTTGTTAGGCACCTAAGGTTCTGAAGGCCCCAGAGGCGTGTTTACACAACTGACAACCTGGTCCGAGTCTATGAGAAGAAAGGAGTAAGGATTTGAGCTCCCCACTGGCTGACTCTATTAACTCTGTGATTTGTTCTTGACCTAACATTTCGTGTCTTTCATGCAGAAGCAGCTCTTCCGTGTTTTGGGAAGTGATTACGTCATTTCTTTAGACCACAGGTAAGCATTTTTTTTCCTCTTGCCAAATTGAAGACTTTGTACTCTCTCATTCCCTCTGAGCATAAAAACCTTATGAGTGGCAGACTATTGTCTGACATGCCAAATATCGCGCGCTCCACACTTAAAGTTGTCAGGCTGTAACTATTTTAAGAAAATAATTTGGGGAGAAAAAAAAAAAGATTCTATTTCCTACATCTTCACTATTGGGTAGTGAATACGTAATCCTGATGGAAGTGAAGAATCAGTCACCCTAAACCCAGTCCCAAAGGATTTTTGCCAGCACGCAGTTGGGCAAGTGGTCATGGTGCTGCTGGCCACTGTCCCATACATCCATTCATTCTCAGACTCTGAGTAGATAAACAGGTGACCACTGTGTGTGACAGAAGTTATTTGTAGGGTGCCCAGGCACATCTGTGTCACTTCCAGGACCCTACAGTT
Organism: Myocastor coypus; assembly: GCA_004027025.1. Taxonomy (NCBI): domain Eukaryota; kingdom Metazoa; phylum Chordata; class Mammalia; order Rodentia; family Myocastoridae; genus Myocastor; species Myocastor coypus. The sequence continues at coordinate 48,308 of PVJA010008184.1, forward strand.
TGTACCACTCAAAGTGGGACATTCATTCAGCACAGAGAACTAGAGCTGAGCTATTTCGGGCTGGTCGTCAGGATGCTTGACTAAGCTGAGCCTACAGTAAGCTCTCACTGCCCTATTCCCATTCTAGACTCCTTAGATTTTTATATCTGACCTCCAGAACCAGCCCCAGGGCACTGTGGTGAGATTGAGAATTCCAGGAGCCTGGCGAGACACAGTACAGTCTCCATTGTGCATTAAGCCACAACCCTAGAAGCAGTCTCTGCCTGGCACAGTACTCTGCCTTCTTAAGCAGCAAAGTGTAAGGACTACTCATTTTGCCTGGGACACTCGATGTCCTCCTGCACTTACACAAATTCTCCTTCTCTTCTGAGCATGTACAGGCCAGAGAGTCAGGTCGCCGGGCCAACTGGAGCCTCCACATGGTATTAGTAGTCTATTTCATGACCCTGGAGTTCACATAACCACTCTTGGGCCTCAGTCAGAAGGAATGCACAACAGCAGCCTTGGAAACAAGGCCCCACAATGTCCCTTGTCTGGTTGGTCAGCTTGAATAGATACCATAAGCTGGGGACTGTGGAGAGAGGTCTACTTCAAGAGTAACCTGAGCACAAACTCATAGACTACATAGAGGGGCAAAGGAGAAAGTGACTTGTAAGACTGAAAACCACTGACATGGGGAAGAAACTTCCCTCTGGAAATGTACAGGATTCGCTGTCTCTGCCTCTGTCTCTCTCTGTCTCTGTCTCTCTCTCTCTCTCTCTTTCTCTTCCTCCTTCCCTCCCTCTTACTCTCTTCTTCATGACTGGTAGGGCTTTTTTGTTTATTTTTGCTAGAGATTAGAGTTCTACAACACCCGTTTTCTTGCCCCACTTTTGATGTTCCTATCTTTATTTTAAAAGGCTCTCCTTTTATTCTCTCTCTCACACTTCTAAACTTATCATTTTCTCCCTTTCAACTTGTCCCTTTGATATTACTTCTTCTTTGCTTTTCCGCTGGTATAATGTCTACCCCCTATTGTTTATCCTTTGCCTAGGTGGTCATCTCTGTTACTGTTTAATACCACTGACTTCCCTGTCCTCTATCGGGACCTTCTACACCAATCTTCCCATATTATTCACATTTACCTTGCTTTATCTTTCATAATCTATTTGTTTTCCCTCTTTTCCTAGTGCTACTCTACTACTCCTACACCATTCACCCATGTGATTCTATACCGCTTAACTCTATCTTACTATGGCTAAATACTGCTTTAAGGAGAAAGGAGCTAAAACTGTTCTATTGAGTGGATATTTAAAGTACAAAGTTTTATGATAAATCTTAATTTTTGCTACGTACCTATATATTAGTTGTGCCCAGGATTGATAGTGACAGAGAACTAGTTATTTCAGTTTGTCATTTTCCTGTTTGTGTTTGACAAGCTCACACAGCTGTTGTGCTCTGTTCAGCATCCTTTATGGCAATGTCCAGATTATCTGGACTTCATAAGCAATATTGCAGCACAGGGGCAAAGAAAAGGGTGCTAGGCTAATCAAGCTTCAATGTTTTGTCCCTACAAAATTGCAGAAGTAGGATTCGGAGATAGACTCATGAACCAAAAGCCAACTATTCTAAAAGATATCTTTGCAAAGTAGTCATTGCCTAAAGAGGCCACAACACTAGTGATAAGTTAAGCAATTAAAATCCTCCTGCAAGTGAAAGGTCCTGAGTTCAATCCTTGGTAAAAGTAGATAGATAGATAGATAGATAGATAGATAGATAGATAGATAGATAGATAGATAAAATAATGTAAAATGTTGACTAAACAAAGTACTGGAACAAAAATGATAGTGTTGTATATTTTTCTTCTCCAGTGGCACTCGTACTGCATTTGCGCTGTTTTTATGTTTCTAGGGAAGAGCAAACTATTATGATTGTACTGACACTGGTACATTTTCTGCCACTGCAGCAACACAGCCAAATAACTTAGAAAAATATTAAAACTTCATCCCAGGTTGTGGCTGCAGAGATCCACAAACAGGGAGCCGTGTCTCAAGATGATGTCTTTCGTGGCAGAGCCACAAGCAGGAAAATACATCTCCAAGCGAGAAACGGAGCCCTCGAGTGCAGCGGTGCCATAGCTCCTTTCCTTTTTCTGACAAAGCTACCTCCCTTCTTCTACCAGAGGGGCTTCATGAGGGCTGCATCTGCCCTGAATGATGTCCTGAAGGTTCTTCCCTAAACGTGACTTTTGGGCTAATTTCCCACCGCACCAGTACCACAGGATGGTGACATTATCTCAACACGTTAACCGTGAGTGGCCAAATCAAGTAGCCAAACTATAATAGTCCCTGCGTGCGTTGACATCTGTATCATTATTATTTCTAAATGGACTCCTTTACTTTTTTATATAAAATAAAGTGCTCTCCATAATGAAGAATAAAATAGCAATAAGACTTTCTTTGTATCAAAACAATTGTTTCATTAATTTTTCAAGCTATTTTCTGAATTCACTTGGGACTTTAAAAATAGTTGAACTTTGGGCCAACCCAGTAAGCCTATAAGAAATACACACGTTTAAGACCACACTTCCTCCATGTATTCAATCAATCCTGGTCAATCTGTGAATTCCATCTTTTTATAATCTTTAGCCTATTTTTTCTATTTTGTACTTTCAGAAAACTAGGGAGAATACAAAAGTAGGCAAAGAATAGAATCAACAGTTCAATGCAAGGAGTAAATTAATGCTAAAATGGAAGCTTGTGAACATATTCAGTATCACGTATCTCTGTATGTTTTTCATCTACTCTTAATCTTTTCAAAATTTTGAAGAATCTTTTATTTATTTATTCATTTGGTACAAAGTCTCTTAATATAGCTTGGATGCATAGTGATCCTCCTGTCTCAGCCTCCCTAGTACTGAAATTATAGTTGTGTGCCACCAGGCCCAGTTTCACTGGCTGGCACAGCATGTGGTACTGAGGATCGGACTCGGATCCTTGTGCTTTCCAGGCAGGCACTTAGACCTCAAAGCTACCTCCCCAGCCTCACATCCCCTCTTAATCTTAATTGATAAAGTAGGAATATGCATTCTTAAAAATATCTCTGCTGCTCTCTTTTCAAAATGTAACAAAACGTGTACAGTAGCTGTCTTTTTACATATTCATTTGCACAGTACTTCTGCAGTTTAGTGAGGAGTTCTGAAGAGTCCTTCCTCATGCTTGTTTCTTATTGAACAGCAAGTTTCTGATCTAGCAGTTTTCATTTGTGTTTACAACTGCAAATTACACAGCATTATAGTATGCTCTCCATCAAAAGCTGCCTTCAAGGAAAAAAGCCGTGATAATTTCATTTATTCAAAGTATATAAATAACAAACGCAATTCAAGGCATTATTCTATCTAGGGATATTTAAATTTTAATGAACACAAACTTTCATTCAAACAAAGCAGTTCTAATAGTGTCTTCGCAGGCAGTGTTAAATTGGTAAAGGGACTTTGGGTGGGCACAGTGTTGGGGTATGACTCATTTCAATTCTCCTACAGGCAGTTCTTTCTTCCAGCCAAACCAGTTCTGAGCATGGGTCCTGACCACCACAGTGTGTACTAACCATTTAGAGCATAATCATTTTTATATAGACTCTAACTTCACTTTATTTTAGAAGCAAGTAGTGCTAAGGGTTGAAGTGTTTTCCCCACGCAGATATATTGAAATTCTAACTTCTACTGACTTCAAACATAATCTTCCTCGAAAATAATGTAGTTGAAAATATAATTAGTTAAGGGAAGGTGGGGCTTTCAGCCAATAGGACTTGTGTCCTTAGAGAAATTTGGACCGCAGTGCAGAGAACTCTGTGAGGACATCGGGGCAGAGGTCAGTGTGAGGCACTGACTGCTGAGGAATTCTTGTCTCTTAACAGAAGTAAGGGAGGGGCAGAAATCATATCTTGGGGCTACAGAGGGATCATGAAACTGTTCATACCTGATAATTTGCACTCTGGTTTCTAGGTGTTGCAAAACAATAGATTTCTGTTGTTTTAAAGCACCCAATTTGTGGCACTTCATTCTATCTTCAAGCCACCTGTGACAAGAGATGATTTTACCATTTTGTCCTTTTCTTTCTTTTCTTTTCCTTTGCTCTTCTCTTCCCCTCCCACTTCCCCTTCTCCTGCCCTCCTTCACTTTTTCCCTCTCATCTTTCTTCCTCTCCCCTCTTTTCTCTTTCTTTATTCCTGTTTTTTTTTCTTTTTCATTCTACTGATTTCCCTAACATTCCTATGTATCACTCATAGGCAAAGGCAAGGCTGGAAGCAAGCAGAATCTCTTCTACCTTCTACATTCAAACACAGACAAACCTATTCCATGTCTCTTCAGTACACTTGAAGTGCATTTGAATTCTTTTTTCAAGGATATATTTTTCACAAAATTATAGTTACAGTTTTCCAATACTTTAAAACACAAACTATTATGTAGGTATTCTACATGTAAGCTAGTTTTTTTTTTTAATTTATGTATTTCACTTTGTTATAAAGAACACAATCCACATCACATATTTAATCTCCTTGGGTATTGTTTTCCACTCTTGGTCACACACAACATAATGTCATTCTGTGAGCTATTTGCTGGAATAATACTCTCAACCCTGGAGTGGTAGATAGTGAAGGACATCTTAAGGAAACTTCACATAAGAGGAGAAAAAACAAACATTTGTTATTTGTATTTGGTGGACATGCACAATAATGATGAGTAGTGCTATAAGAAATGCATAGAAATTTTATTTTAAATAACCTCACACAAAAAAGTATCAAGTCGTTTGTCTTTTAGTATAATAGTTCTTTCCCCACCAAAAAGGGATGGCCAAATCATAGATTAAGCACTTACAATAGACGTAGGTATCCGTAGAACAGTGCAGGGAACAATGTATTCTATGCACTTCAGTCCTCCAGAGGCTGACCTTAGTGCCAACATGACGTCTGTTGCTATAAAGAAACCTTGAGTTAAGCAACTCATACAGAAAAGGTGCATTTTTTTCTGAAGGGTTCTAAAACTTCCATAGTTTGGAGGTGAGCTCTGTTGCTTTGTAGCTGATGGTGAATCTGCACATTTTGAGAGACAGAGAAGATTAGCTCAGACCAGGATGCAAAAATCAAAGAACAAGAAAGGCCCAGGGTTCCATTACTGCTTTAAGAGCTTGAACAGCAAGACTTCCTTAAGTCTGCTCCTGATAAAGGGTGTACCATCTCTTATCATCGCACAGATTTGCACAAAAGAACTCTTAAGGCTCTAAGTCACATTTCTCTGCCAAACTATAGCAGTATTACTCTTTTGTTCTACAGAATAAGTCGCTGAGGCTGTTCCTGGTTCTTAATATGCTTTCAATCACAACAGAGAAGTAGAGAACTAGAATTTGAAACCTGTGTTTAAAGTGAGCTGATGCACGGTGCTTCCACAGAGTATGAGGAGTATAAATCTGGTTGTGTTATTTCCTTCCATCCCTCTTTTAACCAAGTTTTGTCAGAGTAAATTATCTCATAACTGTACTGAGTGAGACGAATCTATGGGCAGAATAATTATGGCTCTTCTGAAACTTTGGCAGAAAACACCAGTAGTGGATAGGAGACGAAAATGGTGCAACAGGAGGTAAGTACGTCTCCTGCGGGGCCAGGTACAGCTGCAGATACAATCAGCTGTCTTCTTCTCATTGCACAGGGTTTTGTGTTCACCTATAACCCACGAGGACAGGTGCCACATTCAGAGCCTACCACTGCAATGCTAAAGCAGCAAGCATTTCCTTCCCTTGTTCCTTACTTCCACATTCTATATAAAGTTGTGCTCACATGGCACTGAAATAGACTATTTTATGTGCTACAAAAATACCACTGCAACATGGCAAAAATGCCATGACTTGAAATAGATGATCTTCTAAGATTAACTTTGCTTCAAGAACAGATCCCCATCTCACACATATGCATTCATTGTGAAAACTTGGAGTCCTAGAAAAATTGCCAATGATTCCCTGGGCCTCTGTGAACTCAAAAGTACTCTTACTTTGGCTTCCTTAGGAAAGATAGTGATCGTGGGACTACAAAACAAATCATTCCCTAGCTACGTGAACGTAAATGCATTTATAAACTCAAATAACTTACATTCTATGTCTATACAGTGGCAGGGTAACTAGAAGAGTAAGCACCTTAGTGTATTGTTAAATCTTTAAAAAGTATTTATCTGTACAGGCTTTTGGCAGCTGCTTCAGTTTTACTACGTTGGAATTCTCCTATATATTGATATGCCATAGATATGCAGGAACAGATTATGATGGTGTCCCCAAGCTTCAAACACCTAACACTCCAAAAGAAAGGATGACAAATGAAGAACAACTCAGAATAGAGTTTGATAACTGCAAGAAAGACACCACTTGCTATGTTCACAGAGAGAACTACAAACTATCGGCCAGGTTAGAATGTGCAGATGCTGAGTAAGGTGGAAAGACTCAGACACTGTTTCACAGAAAAAGTCAGCATGTGAGACAGAGAGAGCTCAAGCACTATGCATTTCTGGGGGGAGAAGAATAAAAGGCCCAGGAATTGAAACCTTGGAATAGTGATAAACGAAACTGCAAAAGGAAGGCCTTACTGAGTTGAGAAGTACAGGAGAGGGAGTGGGGGAAGAGATTTATCTACGTATGTAAACAGGACGGTTTGGAAAACTGCACTGTGCATTTCTGCTGGTCTATGGAAAGGGTCAGTTAATGCTTAATTTATTGTGTTTCCTTTTCCCCTAACTTTTTTGTCTTTTTTATCTTCTCAATTTCTTTTTTTTATTCTTCCAATTTCACATGTATAGAACTGTTAATATGAATAATTAGTTGAAAGACAACACTATGCGTTACAAGAAATACTGTGAAATTCATATTGTTTTGTTAAATGTAAATCTGTATCACTTGTAATATGTCTGTTTTAATGCTATTTGTACACTTTAAAAAATAAAATGTAGAAATGATAGATGGAAATTTTCTAATGCCTTTCAGGCATAGTACTAATTCATATAATTTAAAAAATCATAAATGGGAATAACTTAAAAAGTATACTTGTCTGAACTATAAAACAGGCTCACAAGCTTAGTTAAGTTGGTTAGGTTTAGTTAAGTGGTTTTAGATCTAGAAATGAACAGAAATATCATGCAGCTTAGGCCACAGATAATTAAAACATGTCCTGCACTTATGTAAATGGGTAACCCTGTGTATTTCTGGTATATTCTTTGCCATTCTCAGAGGTCAAAAATTCACTGATGAAGACTGCAAAGTTTCGTCACATGTCAAAACTATTCATGGACACATTGCAAATGACCTGTCTTTGTGTGTAGCAAATAACACCCTTGCTAAATGAATAATGGCGTATTTATGAATTAATAAATAGATGAGATCTAATTCACATATGACATGCAAAGAGAAAAGCTTGGTTTTTTTTTTTTTTTTCACTAACAAACCATGGTAGTCTATATCCATGGAACTTTCTTTATGAAGGACTTTTTCTCTGATCCTTGGAAGTATTAAAATTATGAAACAGGTTACTATGTGAAAGTGGGTTCTGAAATATTTCTGGAAAAAAGTAATGTATCTATTTTCCCTAAACTTCTGATTGGCGGTATTGAAGTTTAAAAAGTTAGAACGGCAAATGTGTTGTTATTCAATTGCAAATTGCAAATAGTTCACCCATAATAGCATCTTATATGTACAATGTAAAGTTTTAAAAAGTAGCTTTACTTTACTAAGAAGCAACTGTCATCATAGAAAGGATTTCTGTTGTAGGCTCATGTCTAGACCAAATGTATTGTACTTAAAAAGAAATTTCTTGCTTTCTGAGAAGGGATGGACTCACTTTCAAAATTTTTTCTGATACTTTAACCCTGCTGCCTGACTTTTCACGTGCAAGAGCAGATAGCTATACACTCTGAAGTGTGCTAAAATTGACATCATAGTGAGAAGATAAAAGTTCAAGATCATCATATCAGAATATGTTCACACATACAATGTCTAGTGAATATTTTTGAATCAATGTAGTGTTTGCCGGATGAAGCTGAGCTCTTTAAGACACAACATCAAATACCAGATAATGTACACAATATTGTACATTGATTTTTGTAAGATGGCATATGGCTCTATATTTGTCTATTGTTGCTTCTAAAATTTCCTCTAAACCAGCAGTTCTCAACCTGTGTGTCGCGACCCCGGCGGGGGTCAAATGATCAAAACACAGGGGTAGCCTAAAGCCATTCCAAATCATAACTGTAGCGAAATTACAGTTTTGAAGTAGCCACCAAAACTATATTTTGGCTTGGGGTCACCACAACATGAGGAACTGTATTGCAGGGTCACTGCATTAGAAAGGTTGAGAACCACTGCTCTGAACTCATATATACACCACTCTGTCTCTCTAGCTACCTCTCTCTTTCTTTGTCTCTCTGTATATATATATATATATATATATATATATATATATATATATATCAGTAGATCTCTTGATAATGCATTTGATCCTAATCATGGTTATTGTGTTGCTCATCTGACCTCAGGAAGTAAGACAATCATGAATATACAATAATAAACTTCTTTGATTTTCTCTATGCTAATTTTGACATTTACAAAATATGAAATGTTTGACTAAATATTTTCTAAGATCACTTGACATAGTAGCCTTTGTAATTATAGCTTTATTACCATTTCTAACCCTATCTTTATCCAAAGATCTCATGCCTTCTCTAGCAATTCAAAAATGTAGGAGGGCCAGCAAGATAGCTTAGCAGTCTAAAATGTCTGCTTAGGCAAACTTAGGAAACTGTACTGACTGTGGTTTGATCCCCAGCTCCAGGTGATGTGCTGCCCCACACCCAGGGCATGCTAAACCAGCCATAACATAAAAAAGAGGAATATTTTTTAAATTATGAATTAATGAAAAGGGCTATGAAGATATTTCTAGAAATAGAGGACTAGAATTAAAATTATAAAACAACTGAAGCAGTAATCCTCAGACATATAGGAAGATAGAGTTGAGTCATTTTAAGGAAAATAGAACTTGAAACAATGATTGTAAAATAAATCAGACAGGAGTGCTAAATATTGCATGGTTTCTCTAAATAAAAGACTCAAAATATAAATCAGTTTATAAAGATTGTATCACTTACTCTGCTTTTGTTGCTGTGACAGAGGGCCAGCACTCAAAATGAAGGAAGGAAAGGTTTATTTAGCTCACAGGTTGTAGAAGTTTTAGTCTGTACTCAGCTGGGTCCAAGGCAGACCGACACATGGCACAAAGCATCCATCCATGGTGACAGCAGAGAGCAAGAACAAATGGAAGAGTGGCGATAATAGCAAAAGAGATTAAGTCTGTCTCCTCTAAATTACATTCAGGCTATCTGCCCCAGGCTGAGTCTAGCACTCACACACATAATCCCAGCAACACTTACACCCATAATCCCAGTGGGTAATGAGTTAATCCCAAACTCTAGAGGTTTGCCTCAGGACTCCATGAGGATTTAGGGGGATATAACAAGACATAAACCATAACACAAATAAAAGAGAGATTATAGAGAAAAGAGAGATTGCCTTTGTGCAGGTAGGAAGAAGGGAAAAAGAAAGGCGAGGGAGGGAAAGCAGAGGAAAAGTGTCACACTTCCTATACACATGCAAAACACAACTTCTCCTTGGTCCCCCTTGCATCAAACATTTCATTTCTCTCATGATGACTTTCAATAGAACAGGCTCGCTCATCCCCCAGACTAAACACAATAGGCAGTCATAGCAAATTACAAAATGTACTTCTTGCATACAGCCTTCAAGAAAGAATAAAAATTGCTACACAAATTGATCACCCATAATGCTTAAGTGTCATGATTTTCCAATGTCAAGGCCTCAGTTTTCTAATAGGAGATGAAGTGTTACCATAAATAAAGCTAAAACCACAAAACTTTTATATTCCAAGGATTATGTTCTTCAGCTAAGGACATAGACATCTTGCTTATGATTCTATTTCCCCATGGTTATTGTGACATTCATCAGTGGAGCTACACAGAGCTCTGCTAATAAAGATACAGCAACTCAGAGGACAGATATTTAGCAGAAATGAAATTTACACAGCAGTAAGTTTAGTGTCATAGTGTTGCAAGGAAGAGTCCAAATTAGTATCGATTCACTGATCATTCTAAGATCTAAAACCATCGATAATTGTGCTCAACCTTTGTCAGCAACACCGTGCACTGAGGCGGTGTATTTATGAGTAGGAGTCTGTCGTACACTTATACCATCAAACTTAGCCACTTTCTTTATAGTCACAGCAGAGACATTGAACTCAAGACTATTGCAGAGGTTTATAAGCACAAAATTCCTTGTGGCATAAGGAAAACCAAGATAAAAGTTTGTATATTTTTTCGACTTCTTTCTTTAAGGTGAAACTATACAGGAGATAAAGATTTTGAGAGTAGAAAATTCCACTGAATGATAGAAATTTCTGAGGGTATTGGTATGTGCCAGAGCATGACAAGGAAATCTCTGGGATTCTTAGTTATATATGAGTTCAACTCAAGGTTGAATTGTCTCTTTTGCATGTGTTTTAGATATTAGTACAACATTAATGCAATAAATGGACAGGATAGATCTATTTTGAGAATGATTATAATAAATTCATATACTAAAAGTTATTCACATCCATTTATTAAATGAACGCATGGCTGTCTTTTTACTATGAGTTTTGTACATTTGTCATTTAATTTTATTCTTTTGTTCACACACTTGGCTTGAATTAGGAACTGTACACATTCTTAACCAAAAAAAAAAAAAAAAATTAACAGAAAGTCAAAAACAAAAACAAAAAAAAAGAAAGTCAAAAACAAATACTATTACAGCAGTGATGGCTGATTACCAAAAGAATTACACAAAACCTAAAGGAATAGAATGAATTCAGATGAAGAAGATGCAAATATATTAACACAGAAAATTTGAACCAGCAAGTCATTGATCATTCTAAAGTATTTTTTACATTTCCATCTGTTTCTCCTCTTGCTCACTTTCAAAGAAGATAGTGAGAAAGGATTTTCACATTTAGGTGAAACAAGTCATCTCTCTTTCCTTGAATCCAGCTCTCAGACCACGGCGGAAAGCCAGTAAATGAGGTTAAGTCTGGAAATGGCCATATTCAGGGTTCATGTCTCCACAAATATTGTTAAACCACAGAGAAAACTACAAGATTGAGTAAGAGCTCTCCTCAGCTTCTCTCAGTTCACAGTCCTTCATATTAGAAACCAATCCCAATCAAATTCTGATTGTGAATAGATAGCCAAGAAAGGGAAATGATCTTATAAACATTTGTATTGGAAAAACCTCCTTGCATGCTTGTCTTAGTTGCTTTTCCTACGTTGCTTGAAAAAAAATTAAGGAAGGCGAGATTCACTTAGTGAACACTTTGCGGAAGTTTCAGCCTGTAATCAGGTGGCTCGAAGGCAGGGTGGCAAGGCACAGGGGTGACAGTTCGTGGTGGATGAAGACGACAAAAGGAATATAGGCAGAAAGGGGGAGAGCAGGCCTCTTCCTCACCCTCGTATCGTCAGCAGGCTACCACCCCCGAGGTGTAGGCGCAGCATACACACCGTCTCTCTGTCCTCCACCTGTACAAAATGAGGATATTTACATTGGGAGGACTCAGGTCTCCTGCTGAGTGGCTTAGCTAAACTTCTATACTTCTCAGGTTGACACAATAAAGCAACCACAACAATACTGTACCATATAATATGTGGATATTTAGACATGGCACACATAATGCTAATTACATGAACATATGAAAATGTTAAGCCAGTTTTGCAAAAACCAGTGACATGTAAATATGCAAAATGCACTTCAAACACATCAATAGAAACTTAATGAGGCAGGGCCAAGGAGATAGCTGAGCAGTATAAGCACTGCATGGTAAGTGCAAGATCCTGAGCTTGATGCCAAGTGCAAAAAGAAAAGAAAAGAAAAGAAAAGAAAAAGAAAGAGAGAGAGAGAGAGAGAGAGAGAGAGAGAGAAAGAAAGAAAGAAAGAAAGAAAGAAAGAAAGAAAGAAAGAAAGAAAGAAAGAAAGAAAGAAAAGAAAGGAAAGAGAAATTTAAGGAAATATTAATTGCAGCTTACATGCAAATGATCGATGCACTTATTTAAATTTGACTAACTTCATTATTACGTATTACACATTTTAATTACAAAGTAGGGGAAGCCCTCATACAGCTAAAATGAGATTGATAATACATTACTCTATATGACAAATGCTGAAAAATTATCATCTTTGCACATTGCTGACCACTGTGTGCAACTGACTGGCTTTTACATGCCACTTCTTACTGCAGTGCATGAGTAATTGTATTTATAAAATCCGTCATAAATTTATGTTATTGACAATTTTATTATAGAGATTATAGAAATTTGCAAAGTTTCCCATAAAATGATAATACTGGCTAATATTTTTGAGAATAATAAAAATGATTTATCTTGCTGACTGTTGAAATAAGTGACAAAATAATGAATGTCCACTGACGTCGGGCTCCCTCCTGAGCAGATCTCCACAATCAGGTATCTCTACTGAATATATGAATTTAGTTGTTAGCTCCTAGTCCACACTTCTTTTATTTCCTTTAGGAAAAGGTGAAAATATACATGTCACAAATTGTCAGGAATCTTTATTTTTTTTTTCTTTTTTCATTTAGAACAGGGGTACAGTGTGTACAGGCTCTCACTACACAGATTGGACTCATAGTGGTTTTTCTGTCTTTAGCCTCCCAAACACTGGAATGGCAGGCACACGTCATCACACCCAGTTGCAGTCTCAGTCTTGGTGCTGCCGGGTGGAGGGCCAGAATGGCCCTCTAGGGATCATACCTTGACCACTGGAATCTTGGATTCTTGAGGTGACTTAGGTTCATCTAGGCAGGATCACTGTTGTGTCTTTTGCAAAACAGGCTTGGCGGCAGGTCTCTGACTGGTTCCTTCAGTGTTCTGTTGTTAAGCACGGATCTGCCTACCTTAGAGCGCTGTTGCAGCATCCCACACCCCAGTCATCATGGTTGCACAGGCAAACCCTGGGACCATGATTCCTGGGCAACAGTTTTCTAACATCTGGACTTTACAGTTTGGCAGATTCCTTCTGGGGGCTGAGCAGGGGAAGGGTCAGCATTCCCTGCCTGTTCTGGAAATGGTATCTAATGTGCCCAGGGTCTTGGGGAACACATCAGAGTGGTGGTTGCCCCCTAAATTACAGTTCACACACATGACACTGAATATAGCCCTCTGGAATTGAGTGCTACAAGTCTACTCCCTGCTTCCCATAACTCCTAGGCTGGGTTGAAATTAAAAATTGTCCTACTGGGGTTATTACATGGTGTTATTCTGCAAATCATGTCTGTTGAACAAAGCTTAAAACTTAATCTCGCAGCTTTGTTGAGAACTGCGATAAAAATCTTTCCCTTTTCTACCATTAATGATTAGCTACATGTCTGCTCTAGTGCATGCACTGTGTTTGTTTATAATAATTAATCATGAGAAACAATCTAAATACATATAAAGAGGTGTTTGTTTTACAGCTATAAGACATAGTTGTACCTTAGGTATAGTCTAGTTTCTAAAATTACATTTACCTACATTTTTTTTAACATGAAAATACATTTCCAGCATATTTGTGAGCAAAATGAAAGGCTATTCAATAATTTATGTATGTGTGTATATTTTTTAAAGTCTGGCCGGATAAAAATAGGTAATCAGTAATTATCTTTCAGCATCACTATTTTGAGTAATTCACACTTCTTTGTAGCGCTTTTTCACTGTGTGAATTTTTAATTTAGGGGGTGTGGTATAGCTCACTCTCGTATTTTTTTTACTGTCTCTGATCTTCTGAAGTATAATTTTATATTGCAGTCATTATACCAGCCACATTCAATTCTTCACAAGGAATATAAATTTCAGACCGGTCAAGGTGGTGCATGCCTGTAGCCCCAGTGCTGTGGAAGCTGAAACAAAAGGATGACTACCAATCCGAGCTGCATAATGAAACCCTGAACCAAACAAATAAATTTTAAAAGAGAATAAGCTAGGACTGAAATAAACAACTGTTTTTTGTTTGTTTGTTTGTTTGTTTGTTTTTTTTTTAATTTTATTTTAGGGAAAGTTATACGGTGTGTTCAAGGACTCACTACTAGATTGGACGCATAGTGCTCCACTTGTTTACAGCCTCCTAAGAGCTGAGATTACACGCATGCACCACCACACCCAGACTCAATTCCTGCCTCAGCATGCCGCAAGGATGGGGACAGCATGGCAGGCCTAGGCATTCTAACCCTGGCCCCTGCGCCTGCTTCCAGGTGCTTTAATCTGCTGAGCTATTTGGCCAGGCTTTCATTATGAACTTCTTTAAAAAATTACTTCCTAATATGCGCTTTCTACTTGTCTTAAAACACTCACTCCATATGGCCATCTTGCCAAAACATTCCCCATACACTGAGGGCAGAATGTCTTTTAGTTTGATGATTGTGTTCTTGGCGTCAGAGTCAGTGGTAGGTGGAGCATACTGACGTCAAAACTTTCCTCTCAGTTATACCATATGCCGGACATAATCATCCCTTCTCTCTCTTTTTTCCTTTTCTTCATTTTTAGCCATTTCGTAATGTACAGAAAATAAACATAAAACGCAGAGGTCTACTTTCTGGACAGAGGTAAAGAGAGAAAACTTGGAAATGACCTTTTGGTGTTGTTCCGGCTTAATGACCGTTACTACAACTTCCAATAGAAATGTTGAGTTATTTTAGATGCAGCAGCACCTGATAGTGCAGGAAGCTCACCTCGACTTGCATCTCAAAGACTTCCAAAACTGAGGAGTCCTTGTGAACAAATCATAGGAATCCTCAGAGAGCTATTTATCCTCAGCTTTACCTCTCCCAAGGGTGTACTTTATCCTGAGCCACATCTCGTCATTTCTAAAACTTGTGGTTTAGGCTAAGTTCCCTGAGATTCTATTCATTAATCTTAAATTCCCTCCTCATTTTGACCATTAAAAAAAAATCAAATCACTGTTTACCGCCCAGCCTGCTAAGATTACAGAGATATCTGTGTCCCTATAAATCAACAATTATGAATGCTAACTACTTAAGGTATCACTCCTCTGAAGGAAAAATTTCTCAGGCTTGTGAGCTTTAAGCTCTGTTTCTGATATTCTTCTGCAACACGTATGAAACTTTTAAAAGTAAAAGTGCTATAATCACTTACTTTAATTTTCCTATTTTTATGTATCACTCATCAGCATATTCTCTGCATTCCAGGAATATCTTTTTTGCCTCCTTGTGGCTCACAGTTTTGGTTAAAGATGCATACATGCTGTGGTTTGAAAAAAATTTGAGGCTTTCTCATGTGTTCATATATTGATATTGTATCCCCACTGTGAGTTATTAAGAGACTGATAACTTGATTCAAGTATAGCATACATAGGTTTGGATATCAAGAGGTAATTTGGATTAAATAAGGTAAGTCATTGAATAAATAACAAGTCATCAAGGTAACATCCCCATGAGTGAATTACTGGTAGCTTTACAAGAACAAGGAGTAAAACTCAGTCCCTTTCACCATGTCAATCCCTCTACCACGTTACCACCACATTAGCAATGAGGTCATCATGAACTATAAGCCTTTGACTTTCTGTGAGAACTAGGAGCCAAGAACAGCTTCCTGCTTCATGAAGTAGCCCAGCTCAGATAACTCATGTTAGTACAAGGGTTAAGACAGAGAACTAATTGGAAAGAGTAGCACATTTATTTGTTTTTGTTTTTTTATGTATTTAGCACAGTCTACAGGGTCTCACTATCCAGGTGAACTCAGCATACCTGGGGAGCAGGGCTGGCAGGGCTCACTGGGGATCAGACCCCAGTCCCTGCACCTGCTAAGGGAGTGCGTTAATCCAGTGAGCTATCTGTCCAGCCCTGACTTCTCTTAATAATGAATATTTGAAAATATAGAAATAGGTTTGAAGGTGGGCAATGGGCATAGTTTACGAATGTTTGGATGAGCAGTGTAGAAATATCCTGGCATATTCTAAGCAGAACAGAATGAGCCATTCTTCTTAGGGTACAGAAGATGAAAAGATTATAGAGCTACTCTCATATGTAGATAGTGATTCTGTTAAATTATAAGTCAGAAAACTGGATATGACTTGTATTCTAATTCTGCCCTTTGGTGAAATATTTAAATATGGAGATAACTGACTTTAAATTAAAAAGAATTCTTCTACCTGTAAAATCACATTACTGTGTAAGATTGAGAAGAAGAATATTTCTACTTGAAGATATATGGGATCTATTAGTTTATGGAATCTATAAGGGCTTCCATATGGTCATAGAACCATAAGGAAATGATGAAAAAGTGGAGATATCTAGTAGTAGACAAGATTGAAGAAACAACCTCTTCTTCATTTCATTTGTGTTCTGCTATACCTTGAATATCATTTTGGTTTTATTTATTTATTCATTTATTTTAGTTTTTTTTTTTTTCTTGTTTCAGAACCTTTGTTTGTTTATTTACTCATTTTTATGGCCGGCTTAGCCCGCCCCGAAGGCAGAGCTGGCGCAGCATGTGGTACCAGGGATCGAACCACGGTCCCTGAAGCTGACCAAGCTTTCCCAAGCAGGCGCTTTAGACCACTGAGCCATCCTGCCAGCCCCTAATTTTGGTTATATTTAGATTTGCACTCAGCTATGGGATTTTGGAAGGCTTTTGAACAATGGCTGCTCTATATTACATCTGGATGTGCTGTTAGAATATGGGCCTGTTTAGACCAGGTGGGTAACAAGGGATGTAAACTACAAGGGTACGTTTTTCTCCCAGGCTTCTCCCTTCCCTTCTCTTTTTTCCTCCCCATCATAACACCAGCACCATTCCTTGATCCTGCATTTTCTACCATCCAATTTCTGACTTGGATCTAACTTAATCTGGGAGAGTCCCTGGAAATTTCTAATGCAAATAAATCTTTACTTTTTTATGGCACCTGGTTTTAAACTCAGAATTTGTGCTTGCCAGGCATGTGCTTATGGTGCCAAAATATCCCTGGCAAGCTCTACTCTTTTAAAATGGAGTTTTAAAGGAAGGAAAGGAAATGACAAAAAAAAAAAGAAGTAAAATGAGAAGGAGAAGAAGAGAAAGAAGAAGAAGAAGAAGAAGAAGAAGAAGAAGAAGAAGAAGAAGAAGAAGAAGAAGAAGAAGAAGAAGG
>PVJA010008185.1:0-65405 GCA_004027025.1 Myocastor coypus
GAGGCATTCCTTTTTGCACAGTACCCATTCCCTTGATGTCTACAATGTCACCCTTTTTGTAGATTCGCATGTATGTGGCCAAAGGAACCACCCCATGTTTTCTAAAGGGCCTGGAGAACATATAACGGGTTCCCCTCCTCTTGCCCTTTGTGTTAGTCATTTTGACAAATTACTGGAAGATGGCGGTTCCGGCTGAAAGCTCTTTCACATTTTTGGTTAGGTTAATTCTTGTGTTTTAAATTTACTTCATGCTGTCATGAATAATATTGTTTTCCTAATTCTTTTTCAGTGAATTCATTGTTGGTGTATAGAAATGATATTGAGTCTTTTAGGTTGATTTTGCATTTTTCTCCACTGCTGAAATTTTTTATTAATTCTAGGAGCCTTTTGATTAAGTCTTGTAAGTGGAGGCCCTTGTCATCTGTAAATACTGATAATATAAATTCTTTCTTTCCCCAAGATAATCCTTTTATTTCCTTTGCTTGCCTGGTTGCTTTGGCTAAAGCAAGTTTCAAGGGTTATGTGAAACATAAGTGGTGATAATGGAAATCTGTGTTGTTTCTGACTTAAGAGGGAAAGTTTTTAGCTTTTCCTACTTAATATGATGTTGGTGGTAAGTTTGTCATAAGAGGCTTTTATCAGATTGAGACATCTGCGTATACTTACTATCCTCAGAGTTTTTATCATGAATGGATATTGGATTTTTCCAAGGCTTTTTCTGCTTCTATTGAGGTGATCATGTGATTTTTTGTTGTTTCTTCTCTTCATTTGATATATTACATTTATTGATTTGTGTAGATTGAACCATCCTTATATCCCTGGGATGAAGTCACCTTGGTCATGATGTATAATATTTTTGATGATCTGTTGCATTCTGTTTGCAAATATCTCATTGAAGATTTTTGCATGTATCTTCATTAAAGGGATTTGTCTGTAGTTCTCCTTTTCATTTAGATCCTTGTCTGGTTTTATTTATTTATTTATTTATTTATTTATTTATTTATTTATTTATTTTTGGTGGGACTGGGGTTCAAACTCACGACCTTGCACTTGCCAGGCAGGCACTTATGCCATGGAGCTATCTCCACAGCCCCTTCTTGTCTGGTTTTAGAATCAGTGTAATTTTAGCTTCCAGCAATGACTTTGAGTACACCTTCTCTTTTGATTTTATTGAAGAATTTGGGAGAGTATTTGCTTTAGATTTTCCCAGAAGCTCTTGCAAATTTGATAGTAAATCTTTCAGGACCTCACCTTTTTTTAGTTGGTAGATCATTCTCAATGATAGTTATGATTAAAAGCTATTGATCTGTTCCCATAATTCTATTATTTTTCTGTTGCTGATTTCCTTTTCTTCCCATTTTAAGGTGTGTTTCCCTTGTTTTGTGTATTTATTCTAGTAGGCTTCTTGACATTATTGATATAACTGTCTTTTCTACAATGTTCTTGAGGCTTCTTTTTTGTCTTTTTGAGACAGGGTCTTGCTGTACAATTAAGGTTGGCCTTGAGCTCACTTTCGTAGCTCAGGCTGGTGTCGAACTCACACTGATCCTCCTGCCTCAGCCTCCCAACTGTTAGGATTACAGGCATGTGCCACCATACCCGGCTTCTTGGGAATTTTTGTGAGTGCTGGTTTAGTGGCCATGAGTTTCTTAAAGGCTTTGTCATAGAAACAGCTCATTTCTCTCTATATCTTTTTCTCCATCAGTTATTTTGCAGAATGCATTGGCCTGGGTTACAAGTTGTTTTCTGCTATGGCATAAGACACTTTATTTTATGCACTCTGGGCCATTTAGGTTTGTGTCGAGAAGTTTGCTGTAATTGTTTTGGGGTGAGCTTTATCTTGAAAGTGGCCTACAAGGCTATCATGAAATTAATGGGAAACCTGATATTTGTACACAATGGAATATTATGAAGGTCATAAGGAAAGTTAATTTGAATCACCTGTAGGAAAATAAATGCACTTTGAGACAATAATGTTAGATGAATAAATCAGACAGACAAGTTTAAATAACACATAGCAGGCCAGTGAGATAGCTCAGTGGATAAAGCACCTGCTTTGGCAAGTATAGGGGCCAGGTTCACTCCCAGTCTTGCATGTAGCACCGGCCCCATCCCTGGTGACAGAGTCCAGGTGTGGTGACACATGCTTGTAATCCCAGTGCTGGGGAAGCTGAAAACAGGAGGATCACCATGAGTCTGATCTGCATAGAGAGACACTGTACAAAATACACAAATGAAAACAAATAAATAACACATGGCCTCTCTTATTTGAGAAATCCAAAATATAAATAATTTAAAGAGCAAAACAAAAGATGAAAAGAAATAGGGACAAAGATCTTTGAAAATGGGAAAGGGCCCAATAGGTAAGTGAAGGGGGAGGAAGGGGAGAAAAAGTAATAAAAAGAGTAAGATGTGCTAAGTATATGTGCCAACTCCTAATGGTAAATGTAATCATTCTATATAGCAAACATATAGTAGCAAAATTTAAAAAGGAAGCTGGGCATAGTGGCATATACCTGTCATCCCAGTGCTTGGGAGGCTGAGGCAGAGAATCACCATGACTTTGAGACCAGCCTGGGATAGCCAAGTGAGTTCAAGGACAGCCTACACTACATAATGAGACCCTGTCTCTAAAACAAAAAATAAAATAAAGCAAAACAAAGAAAGGCTAGTCTATATCTAATACATTAGAGGCATCCATTACTTGTATAAGAAAAAAAAATGACACAGTAGGTATCATAAGGTGCAAAGAAAACACTATTTCTGGTCTACAAAGTGTGAAAAGTGAAGTTTCACACAAAAGTGTGTATAGCCAGGCTAAAGCTTTAGGTCTAGTTAGTTTCACTATTAGAAGTTTAGTCCATGTGAGTCCATAATGTATCTGTAGTCCATACTATGGACTCTGGTTGTCACTTTCTAAAATATTGCAACAACTGGAAAGCTGGAAGAACTACATTTGAAGCATAATGGTGCTGAATCACAAGACCAAGAGAAATGCATATTTAAAAAATTTAGATAGGATCTCTATATGTAGTTCAGACTGGTCTTGAACTCACTATGTAGCCCAGGCTAGTCTAGAACTCTTGTTGATCCTCTTCCTGCCTCAGCCTCCTGAGTGCTAGGATTACATAGGCTTGCACCACCATGGTTGGCTTAATATATTTGCTGCAAAAATGAGCACATCATGCCCAGCAATACATGCATTATTTTCTTAAAGTTAATTAGTTAATTAATTTGATACAGGGTCTCACTATGCAAATTAGATTGGTAATGATCCTCCTGTCCCAGCCTCCCCAGTTCTGGGATTACAGATGTACACCACCATGCCCTCTTTTTGTGGCCAGCCGTATGCAAGGGCTGGCATGGCCTGTGGTACCAGGGATCCAAGCTGGGTCCTTGCACTTTCCAGGCATGCACTTAAACTGCTGAGCTATCTCTCCAGCGAGATATGCATTCTTTAAGCTTAATGACAATAAGAAATGGGAAAAGTGTGGCTGTGTGAAGCCTGTCTTGGAGGACATCCTACTTATACTTAAGCTGGGATAAGGGTATTTCTGTTACTAAGGCAGTCCCAGGAAAGTTGAATAGAACCAAATCTTCTGCAGGGCCTTTACTGTCTTGATGAACCCTGTGGTGTGTCCTCCAAGTTTCAACATCTCATCTGAGTGTGGTAGTTTATAACATGGAGTATGTCACAGTGTAGTCACCTTGGCCTTGCCTTTATCTATCTCAGATATACTGGTGAAAAGTACTCAGAGTACTGCAGTCTGCCCAGCATAGATAGTCATTAAAGAAGGGAAGTGGGCTAGGCATGTAGTTCAATTGGTAGAGAGCTTGTCCTGGGCTCAAAACGCAACAAAGTGAAAATAAAGAAGAAAAGAAGAAGAAGGTGGGTGATGGAGGAATGAGTGCTTGGCCATGAGATAGTTTTCATTTTGAACTTTGAAACAATGGCAAGTAGTCTGGTTCACTGTGCCCTTAAATTAATCTCATTTTTGCATAGTAAAATGTGGTTTTACTGACTTTCTTGTGGCTAGGAACTAGTAGGCAATAATTTGACTTAGATGAAAGCCAAAGACATAGGAGTGAGTAATTATTGTTTCTTCAATCACTCTTTCTTGATAATCTTTGTCCTTCATTTAATAGAAAGGAAAGGACTTTGGGTTTTTTCCCAGAGATGCAGTACAGATTGAAGAGGTGTTCATATCTGAAGAAGTTCAAATATCAACTAAAGTGAGTAAACTCATCCTCAACTCTTAACTGTATTTAAAATTTGTTGGATAAAGCAGTTTTTAAGAAATGTTTATTATTTGCCATCCCATGTAGTGAATGCATAAAATAGTTGGTCTGACTATTGAGGTATAATTGAGTATGTAAGAACAACACGGCAAGACAAAACTGATGACAATTAAATATTTTTACTTTCTGAACAATTAAAAAACAGGCAATAGAATGTAATGATTAAATGTACAAATTCTGGAGATTTAAAGCCCAGCCTAGCTCCTCAGAGTGATGTGACTATAGATCCTCTACATTCTTCAACTGTGCAACAGGAGTGATCAGTATAATATGACTACTTCAATTTCATTGAGGAATAAATGAATTATTATTTTTTAAAAGAATTTTTTAAATTTTTTTCTTGTTTCAGAACTTTTGCTTGTTTATCTATTTTTATGGCCAGCTCAGCCTGCCCTCAGGGCAGGGCTGGCGCAACATGTGGTGCCGGAAATCTAACCGTGGTCCCTGCAGCCTCCTGCAGGTGCTTTAGACCACTGAGCCATCCTGCTGGGCCCAGAGGAATAAATGAATTATATAAAGCACTTTTAAGGGATTTTTTGTCTTTCTGAGACAAGGTCTCACTATGCAGTTAAGGCTGGCCTTGAGCTCACTTTTGTAGCCCAGGCTGGTCTTGAACTCACACTGATCCTCCTGGCTCAGCCTCCCTAGTGCTGGGATTACAGGTGTGTGCTATCAATGCTTAGCTAAGATTGTTTTTTTTGAGATACAGTTTTTTTTTAACTTTATTTATTTGTGTTATAGCTGGCTCAGCCTGCCCTGGGGGTGGGGCTGGCATTGCATGTGGTGCCAGGGATTGAACCACAGTCCCCTTAAGCTTGCCTAAGCAGACACTTTAGACTACTGAGCTATCTGGCTAGTCCTGGTCTTGAACTCACTATGTAGCACAGGTCAGCCTTGGACTCATGGAGTCCTCCTGCCTCAGCCTCCAGTGTCCCAGCACTACAGGCATGTGCCCTATACCCCCAGCTAGATGAGCTTTTACACGCAATCATTACTACTATTGTCTGCCTAGTCCAAAATTTGTTTCATATCATTCCCAAGGCCTGTTCCATCTCTTTCTGTGTTACAGTTTTTTTTTTTTTTTTTTTTAGACAAGGTCTCCCTATGTAGTCCAGGCCTTGAACTCACTATGGAGCCCAGCAATCATGGGTTTTCTGGCCTCAAACTCCCACCAATCCTGCCTCACTCATCTTGGTTTTGTAATTTTAATCAATTTGTGTATGTTAGGCTTGATCATAAGAAACAAAATTTAAAACGTGGCTTCTAATGTATGACCTGGATTGCACATTTAATTCAGGTTGCAGATGGAGGTCAGTATGAAGTGAGTCTGTCTAATTAAACAGACTGACTATTACCTGGCTCTTTCCCAAAGTAAAGTCTGGGATTAATCATCCACTTACTCTTTACAATTGGTCCTGCCTCTTACGTCTCTGTACTGTATCTGGGCTATATTTATTTCTACTCTTGCAGTGGCCCTAATCCAAAGCATCCTCATTTTCTGGTTGAAATCATACAGTAGCCTTCCAGCTGTTTTCCTTGCTTCTCCTTTTGTCTTTTTCTAATCCATTCTCCACACAGCCAAAGAGCTTATAAAAACAAAAACAAAAAGTCTGATTCTGCATTCCTTAGCTTAAAGTCCTTTCAGGTAATGCCAGGTGTCTTACCCTGGCTCAGGGACCCCCATGTTCACCTCTGCCCTCTCCCCTCATTGACCCTGCTCCTGGACAAACTGACCTTTAGGTCGTCCATGTTTCTGGCCAGGTCTTCCTGGATGAGTTCTTTCTCAGCCCCAAGAACCAAACAAGTTTTTTTTTTTTTTTCTGATCCAAATTCTTCCCCCAGATTCCTCACTTGGCTAGTTCTTCTTACTCTTTATTTTTTTTTAACTTTTAAAATTACTTTTAATAAGAAATAACAATGTGAAAATTTCAAAACATGTTAGTAGTACATTCCCAATAATTGATACAATACATATTTTTGTTCCTGGGGGCTGGGGAGATAGCTCCATGGTACAAGTGCCTGCCTGGCAAGTGTAAGGTCATGACTTTGAACCCTGGTCCCACAAAAACAAAACAAAAGACTTATTTTTGTCCCTGTAGTAGTTATACAGAGCACGGATGTAGACATGATAATTTTTCTCATCACCACTGGTACAAAAATTTTCTTCTCATTGAACTAAAAGAAAATAGTTGTACACATAGTCCAATATTCCATAATCTCAGTGGGTTATTGGCACAATTGGCAATGTCAGAAGCTGTTGATTAAGCTTTTTACAACTCAGCATACTAATCTAGCTTTATGTTTTATGTCTCATGGTTAAACTTTTTTGCTGGTTGGTTAGGGGCAAGTTAAAGCAAGACCTGTATGACAAAACAGGTAACTTTTGTATTTCCAAGGTCAGTCAAATCCCTCAGGATTTACTTTGAAACCATGTACAGTGCTTTGTAGAACTATTGCCAGGGTTAGCTGTCTGGATGGGTCACGGCCATTGCTTGACCAGTTTGCTCTCTGTGAAAGCCTGAGAGAATGCTTTCTCTCTAGGTGACTCTCCTTAGGCACACTACACATCATCTATCCCTTTCCTCTGTGGTCCCATAATCTCCTTGAACAGAAAATTTGGGAAACCACTGAGTTGTATGATATTATAGCAAAGGTTCTCTTATGTCTTGAGTCCACACTGACTTTGATGGGCCAGGGCAAAAATATTGGCAATTCTTGAAGCCCTTCTTTTCCTCTAATTTTTGGTCTGCAAACTTATATTATTATTATTATTATTATTATTATTATTATTATTATTATTATTTTTTGTGGGACTGGGGATTGAACTCAGGTCCTTGCATTTGCCAGGCAAGCGCTCATTCCACTGAGCTATCTCCGCAGCCCCAAAACTTACATTCTTGACCCTCCAGGCTTTCTTACTCCTTAGATCACCATTTAGCAGGTATAGTGGTTCATGCCTGTAATCCCAGAATTTGCAGAGGGAGGAGGATTGCTGACAGTGTGAGACCAGCCTGAAGTACAAATTGAGATGCTCTGAAAACCAAACCTCAGGGCCTGGCGGGATGGCTCAGTGGTCTAAAGCACCTGCTTGGGAAAGCTTGGGCAGCTTCAGAGACTGCGGTTCGATCCCCAGCACCACATGCTGCGCCAGCCCTGCCTTCAGGGTGGGCTGAGCAGGCCATGGAAATGAGTGAATAAGCAAATAAAGGTTCTGAAACAAGAAAAAATAAATAAATAAAATAAAAAATTCTTTAAAAAAAAAAAAAAAGAAAAAGAAAACCAAACCTCAGACTGGGAGTACAGCTCAGTGGCACAAATGCCTGCCTGGAAAGAACAAGGTCTTGAGTTCAATTCCAGGTAAATAAATAAATAATAAAAAACCAAGCCCTCCAACCTCCCTGAAATTACAACTTAAACATCAGTGTCTCAGAGAAGCCATCCATAGTGATTCTGATAGAACTGCTGCTTTTTTCTTTTGGAACTATTTTTTTTTTAACCATGGTTCCTTTTCATTTCCCTCATAGTATTAGATGCGATCTTCTATTATTTTTTATTTTGTGTACTGTAGAATCCTAACGCCTTGCATAGTGTCGGGAATATAGTAAACACAGTTACCTGGATTTATTGTTTTTCTTTCCCTTTTCCTTTTTGAAAAGGGCCAAGGGCCTCACAGTGTTACCCAGCTGGCCTTGTGCTCTGCATTCTCCTCCATTAGCCTCCTGAGTAATCAAAAAACTTGGATTTTGAGCACATAACACCATAGCCATGGTGCTCCAGATTCTTAGACCAAATTCCTGGGAAAAAGATCTTTATATACATCATTGCATCCAAGAACTTTTCTGAGGAGTACTCCTGTGACCTGTGAAGGATCAAAAGAAAGTGCAGGATTGGGCAGCAGAGAGGGTGACATACCATGCAGTTAAAGTAAATGTTGTCAGTTCTACAAGTAGATCTGAAGCTAGGGTTGTGCTTTGGAGTTATCCTACATGGAGGTGAAAGGGCTGGAGTGTCCTTTTTTTTTTTGAGTGTCCTTTAAAAATATTTTTAAATTTTGAAATTTATTTATTTGGTACCAGATATCACTACATAGTTTAGATTTATAGTGATCCTTCTGTCTCAGCCTTCCCAGTGTTAGGATTACAGGCATGTACTACCATGCTCAGTTTCTGTGGCCAGCATGGCATGTGCTACCAGGGATTAAATCCAGGTCCTTGTGTGCACCAGGCAGGCACCTAGACTGCTGAGCTATCTCCACAGCCCCTAGAGTGTCTATCTGGGATTGTGAGGTGTGTGTATTTTCTAGGTTAGTATAGCTGTGAGCTGAGCTATATTAGTATGCTAGAGACAGTTAGAAACTAGCTAGACGACTGTCTTGATCTGCCTTGTGTTATTTTAACGAAATGCCAGAATCTGAGAAACTTACACAGTAAGGAAGTTTATTTCTTACAGTTCCGAATGCTAGGATGCACATGGAAGAGCTGCCCTCTGATGAGCACTTCCTTGTTGCAGAGTGAAAGGTGGGAGGTGAGAGGGAACTGGAGGGCACTGAGTTTATCTTTTGCCAAGGAAGCAGCTCTCAGCTAAGATACCTCTTCATCTCCCCACAAAACATGGATCATTTCACTCTGAGCTCAGGGCCTTCTTGAGAAGGATTTTTTTCTTTCTTTTGTTGGCTTGCTCGGGCTGGTTCAAGTGCATGTCTGGTAAGGCTTGTGGAGCCGGGGGTTGAACCCAGGTCCCCTGTGCCTGACTACATTTCCCAAGCAGGTGCTTAAACAACTGTGCTAAGCCACAGGCCCTGCCAGAGCTTTTTTTTTTTTTTTTTCAGGACTAGGGGTCAAGCTCACGACCTTGAACTTGCCAGGCAGCACTTGGGCCATGGAGCTATCTCCCTAGCCCCACCTCAGGGTCTCTGCCCAGGGACTCTTAGGAGGTGTGAGGTTTTGTGATTACACATGCCTTTTCATCAGAAGTTATTTGCAGAATATATTCAAAACATTGATTCTCTCTGCTTGTCAATTATTTGCTAACAAATAAGGCATAATATACAGGATTTTCACTGGTTTTATATTAGAAGTAAACTGTGATGCAACTGTCTGAAATTAGATCTGTTTTTTTTTTTTTTTTTTCTCCTGCCAAACTGATTGTGCGCTCTTGGGAAGATCAAAGTCAGCCCTTTTGAATGTTTCAGGGAGGAACAAGAAGCTTTAATTTTAGTACATTTATGCCAACATGGTTTTTTTTTTTAATTTTTTTCCTTTCAGGAATCCGATTTTCTTTGTCTTTTTGGAGTAAGTTATATGTTTGAAAATGAAGATAGTGAGGTAAACCATGATACTAGCGAAAATACAGATCTATATGAAGAAGACAGAGATCCAACATATGGTATATATGAAAGTGACTCCCAGGTACAACCTAGATTCTATGCAACTCTCCCAAGTGCTTTATTTGAAGAGCAGTTTCCAGCATCAGAGGCTCCTGCAGATATCAGTCGTGCTGGGGAGTCAGATACCCAGGAAGAGGCAGAAGCAAGCAGCATGGAACAGGATCGAATCCCAGAAGATTATGTTTCTCCACCCTTCCCTGCGCTGGAAGTACAAGGGCTACTTGGGGTAGCGACACAAGTTCAAGAGAAGGCTATTGAGTCTGTTACTGAGCCTGTCCAAGAAAGCTCATTTCTAAGTAGAAAAATAGCACTGGAACATGAGAATGACCTAGAGGACTTAAGCAGAGATGACCCTGACACAGAACACAGACACAGGCATGAACTTGAATTGGAATTTGAATTGTTGCTGGAGCAGAAGCCTGAATGGGTCCTGGACTCAAAGAACATTCTCCAACCTCAAGCCACTGGCTGGTTTGGTAGTGGGTTTATAAGTTATTTCGGTTTCGATGAGGAGGATGCAGGACTTGAGTTATTATCCAAAGAAAGCAGTCAGCCACCACAAGATATTCCCAGTTCCATATCATCTGATGAAGCAGCCCTGGCTCTGCATACAGAAATGTTAACAGAAACAGAAGACACAGTTACTAATGATAGCTCAGTCCTCAAGCCAGGTTGGTTTGATTTTGGTTTTGGCATTCTAAACTTTGCATACGCCAGTGAAGAAAAAATTATATCAGATGATGAGATAAATGAAGACGACAGTGGGGTGAATATACATGAACACCTGTATGCAAGTGAATTTGACCCTGCTAAGGAACAGGAAATAGAAAGGACTAAAACTGCAGAAATAGAAGGCCAAGCAGAAAAGGAAAAAGTCTTTGATAAAACAGATGATTCTGGTAGCATACCATATTTGAAAAAATTCTTGTATAATTTTGATAACCCTTGGAGCTTTGAGAATGTTCCAAAAGAAACAGAATTGCCATCTCCTGAAGAGACATTGGATCAAAATAATATAGTTGAACATGATGAAACAGAAGAATTTTATCACACAGATCATGTGAAAGATCTTATGATGTTTGAAAGCCGATACAGCCAATCAGGTTGGTATGCAAATATTTATTATACAATTTCTTTGTCAACATATTTATTTTTATAGTACAAACTAGATGAAAAAAACCCACGAATCCATCCTTTTCAAAACAGTGAATTATCAACAGAATTATCAATTTCTGGTTTACTCAGGGATTTACTGTAATATGATAAAATGACTCATGAGGGAAAAAGAATGAAGGAAGATGTACTGTTATTCTAAGAAGATCTTATGATATTTTATGATAATATCTGTGATCAAAATGTTATATGTAGCCGGGCGTGGTGGTGCACGCCTGTAATCCCAGCACTCGGGAGGCTGAGGCAGGAGGATCGATGTGAGTTCGAGACCAGCCTGGGCTACAAAAGTGAGCTCAAGGCCAGCCTGAACTGCAGAGCGAGACCCTGTCTCAAAAAAAAAAAAAAAGTTATATGTAAATTAGGTTAAAATTTTAAATAGTGCTAAGAAATTTTTTAAAGCAAAAACAATTTCTGTTCCCTTTATCATTTTTACTCCCACATGTGCCCCAGAGACAATAATTTGTTTTTTTTTAAAAACCAAAACTTTCTTTAGTAGTTTTTTCTAAAGAAAATCTAGGAGCGTGGAAATAGCTTAGCAGTCTAAGCGCCTGCTTAGGCAAGCTGAAGGACTTGGGTTTGGTTGCCAGTATTACATTTCATGCCAGCTCTACCCTGGGGACGTGTTGGAGCTGGCCACCGAAACTGGGGAGAAACAGTGAAACAGGAGGATCACTAAAAGTATGAGCTGCATAGTGAGACCCTATAGTAAATACATTAAAAATAAAATAAATAAATCTTTCTCTCTTTTGTTTGTTTATTTTGAGCAATATCTGTTGTCTTTCCATCCTGGTAGATGAAATTTTCACTCATTTATACTCCACTTTTTTTTTCTTTTTAATTTTTAGGTAGGGGCCTACAGGGTATTCAGGGTCTCTGTACTAGATCCAACTCGTAGTGATCCACCTATTTTCAGCCTCCCAAGAGCTGGGATTTCAGGTGTGCACCATCTTGCTCAGTCTCAGTTGTATCTCAGGATCAAATCCCTGGCCCCTGAGCCTACTTGCAGGCAATTTAATCTGCTGAGCTATTTGGCCAGCCCATTTTGATGTTATTTCTTATGCAATTAACTGAGATTCTGTTTAGAAGGTCCTTGCCTATGCCTATGTCTTCAAAAGTTTTACCTACGTTTGCTTCCTGAAATTTGTTTCGACATTTAGATTTTTTTTTTTTTTTTTTTTTTTTTTTTGTGGGACCAGGGTTCAAACTCACGACCTTGCACTTTCCAGGCAGGCACTTGTGCCACGGAGCCATCTCCCCAGCCCCAACATTTAGATTTTTTAACCCTTTTGATTTTAGCTTGGTAAATGGTTAGAAATAAGGAATAAGTGAATCTAGATTCCATCTTCTGTGTATAGACAGGTAGTTTCCCCAGCATCATTTATTAAAGGGGCTATCTTTCCTCCTGTGAATTGGCTCTTTTGTTAAAGATTGGATGGCTGAATGTACCTGGGTTGTTTTTGCTCTTCTGCTCTTTGCTACACTTGTTTTTTTTTTTTTGTGCCAATACCATGGTGTTTTTATCCCTGTAGCTTTGTAGTGTGACTTGCTATCTGGCATTGTGATGCCTCCTGCTTTGCTGTTATTTATTATTTTCAGTCTCTTCTGATTTCCTAGGACTGACCTCCTAGACAATAAAATGTTAACCTTTCGATAAGACATTTTTATTTATTTGCAGATATGGTCTCTACAGCAGAGTTTTCCATGGGAATTCATGATGAAGGAGCTTCCTTTTCTAAAAATAATGACGAGAAATCAAAATTACCAGTAGACTCTGAAAAACATGCTCACATGGAAGCAGACAGATCTGTGGAAATCACCTTTCCTGAAAGTCAGATGCTTTCAACTGATACTATCTTGTCTTTTCACAATGACATTCCTGAGAGAGGTAAAAAGCCAGTTGTTCTCCAATTCATCAATTAAGGAAGAAATTAGATTCTGAAGTTACATGGCAAATGTTAATGTATTTTTATTTATAAATCAACAGAAGATGCTTCAAAGTTTCAGATTCTGAAATACTTCTTTCAAATAGACATTTGTGATGTCATGAATTCTGTATTTTCACCAATTGTACTTCTTTCGAAATGGGTAAGTTGACCTTTTAAATCTTTTGCAGTAACTTTGAAAAACCAATCTTATTA
Organism: Myocastor coypus; assembly: GCA_004027025.1. Lineage (NCBI taxonomy): Eukaryota > Metazoa > Chordata > Mammalia > Rodentia > Myocastoridae > Myocastor > Myocastor coypus. Next base: position 12,997 of record PVJA010008185.1, read on the forward strand.
AATGTAGGAGTGATTTCAATATGTTTGAATGAATCTTCCCTATATACCTTCTATAATTATTTTCTGTGAAATTTTCATATAATATTGCACATTAATGTTTGCTTGGATGTTAAGATTTTAAAACTTTTTTTTCTTTTTAATATTTACTAATGTTGGCTGGGTGTGCTGGTGTATGCCTGTAATCTCAGGACTTGGGAGGCTGAGGTACAATTACTATGAATTAGAGGTCAGCCTGGGCTACCAAGTGAATTTAAGGCCTGAACTGCATAGTGAAACCCTGTCTAGAGAGAGACAGAGAGAGAGAGAGAGAGAGAGAGAGAGAGAGAGAGAGAGAGAGAGAGAGAAGAGAAGAGAAGAGAAGAGAAGAGAAGAGAAGAGAAGAGAAGAGAAGAGAAGAGAAGAGAAGAGAAGAGAAGAGAAGAGGAGAGATTTGGGAAAATTATGCTAAGTGAATTAACTCAGGCACAATATGAACAAAGTGTCCTAAGAAAATTATAAGTATCCAAATCATAGCTGTATATAGGGGTATAACGTAAGAGTACAAAAGCAACTAGTATTTCAAAATTTAACCAAACTATAACTACATTTTGAAATTTAGTTATTTTTCATTTTTTGGTAATTTATAAAGCACTTATTGCTTGCTTTAAACTATTACAAGATTTTTAATACAGAATAGTGAGTTTTAAGAAATCAGTTTGTACATATAACATAGTTTGATCATTTTAAATCCCATTAATCTCCACTATTTCCTTTATTATAAAACTTACTGGGATACAGTCTTACAAAAGGACTCAGCTGTCATGCTTAGCACACAGGAGGGTTTTTTGTTTTGCCGGGGGGGACCAGGGTTCAAACTCACGACCTTGCACTTGCCCAGCAGGCACTTGTGCCTTGGAGCTATCTCCCCAGTCCCTCACAGGAGGGTTTTGGCACATGTTGGTTTTTCTCTCAGATACTCGCCTATCAAAAAAAAAATCATTGAAGAAGTATTTTTATTTTTTTCTTTGACAGTACTTGGGAATGAACTTAGGGTCTTTGTACTGAGCTATATTCTCAGTCCTTATTGTTATTTCCTGTTTTGAGAGAGAGTCTTGCTAAGTCACTAAATTGATCAGGCTGGGCTTGATCTTTTGATCCTGCGCCTTGGCCTGAGAGTGTTGGGATTACAGGTGTGTACTACCACACCTTGCAGAGGACAAAGGTAAGAAAAATGATAATTACAACCCAGTGCAAAGCCAGTCACAAGATGCTACTGATATAGGATGAGATTCTGGACAGACAGATTCAATGGGATAGGCAGAGAAAGTGAGGATGAGTTGTCTAATAGAGTTTCCATAGATTATATTTGAGGTGATATTGGAGGAAGAGGAGAGCCCAAGAAAGAAAGACTAGACACATTAAATCAAGAAGAGAGAGAGAAAGCAGTTTTGAAAGTACAGGATTGGGAGAGAACATGGCATACTGGGAGAAGTTTAAGTATTTAGAGTAAAAACACAGTGAGGCTAAAGATGGATACAGAGATCACAAAGTAGTTTTGTTGCAAGATCCTATCTCAAAATAAAATTTACAAAAGGGGATGAGGGATATAGTTCAGTGATAGAATGTTTTCCTAGCTAGCATGCACAAGGGTCTGGGGGTTCAACTTCCAGCACAGGGGAAAAAACTGCTACAGAGGTATAATACACAAAGCTTTCTTTTCTTTTCTTTTTTTTTTTTTTGAGACAAAGTTGTTTTTTTATGTAGTCTGGGCTGGCCTTGAACTCACTATGAAGCCTAGGCTGATCTCAAATTTATGGTGATCCTCCTGCCTCAGCTTCCTGAGTCTTGGAGCTGTAGACTCGTACCACCACACCTAGGCCTCCCCTGCTTCCAGTGGTTCTAAGGATTGGTTTACTGGGCAAGTGCTGTAAAAATACTGAACTATGTTTATTGCCTTTTAAGTTTGTTTTGAGACAAGTTTCTCAGACTGACCTCAAACTTGTCATCCCCTGCCCCAGACTCCTGAATGGCGGGGCTTACAGGGGTATGCCACAATGCTGGCCTTGGTTGAAAGTTGCCAGGCATGAGAATACTGACTTTTCAATTTATGTTAATTGTCTTCTGTAATTTTTTTTTTCCTAGTACTGGGGATTGAACTCAGGACCTTGCGCTTGCCAGGCAAGTGTTTATTCTACTGAGCTATTGCCCCAGCTGTCTTCTGATCTTAGACAGGCATTTATAAATTCTCTGGGGGAAGAAGTCTCAGTTTTAAAACTGTATTTTTTCAAAATTTTAAAACTTTAATATCAGAGGTGGAGATTATGTCACATGTTGCTGGTTGAAACTGGCTTGTGCATCATTTAAGAAAATGAATTAAAAATAAAATTAAGTAGACTATAATTTAAAGATTCCTATTTGTTTAGGGTGACAAGAAGCTGGAGGTGAATCACGCCTCAGTGGGGGACATGCTTTTTTCAATTCCCTGCTTTTCTTTCAGCTGCTTGGCTACTATAGTGCTATAGATCCAAAATCCTTAGATTACATGTTCTGAAGAGTTCCTAACATACCTATAATTCTAACAATCAGAGTGTACCTGTTAAAAACTCACAATATAGACTTCAGTGGCTTCAGGAAGTGGAAAATTTGTACAATTTTCCAGTTAAGTTTAAGTAAAGAGGTTTCCTCCTTTCGTGTTTCTTTTCCTTCTTCCCTTTCTTCTCTCATTTCTCCTCCTCTTGATATGTAGCTCAGGTTGGCCTCCAACGTTTGCAATCCTCTTGCCTCTCGCCCCTGATTCCTGGGATTATAGGCATCCACACCTGGCTAGTTTTCTTTTCTTTTTGCCTAAATAGTTCAGGTAATTGTTTCAATGTATAATTAATTTCAATTTACTGGCAATTTTGTACAGAACATATTTTAGTTGTATTATTTAAGTAATAGCTTCCTTTTTCGTTTGTGGTAAGGGAGCTTGAACTCAGGGCCTTCCAACTGCCAGGCAGATGCTTATGCCTGCTGAACTATATCCCTGGCCCAAAGCTACTTTTTATCTATTTTATTTTACAATTGAGGAACCTGTGTTAAAATTTATATACTCTTATGTAGAATGCTTCATTTACAGGTGGAATAAATTACCTAGTTCTTGTTCGACAGGACACTCCTGATTTAGTATGTTCTGAAAATAATTCTTACAACACTAATACAGGGAATGACAATGTGGCCCAACAATTTAGTTTGATTTTCTTCCAAAGGACTAGATCTTACATCTTTGACACTGCCTGTCTAAGCAGGAGGAACTAGTTTTAGCAGCTTTGCCACAGGGCCCTTCATGGGGGGAGTTGGTTTGTAGGTTGCAGATACCTGGTTAGTGTGTTTCCAGTGTTCTTGGATAGTTCCTCCTAGCTTTAGAAACACTGACAGCATTTGCTGGTTGTTTCTTGCAAAGCAAGTCCCATTTAAGACAGTAAAATCCAATGTCTACTTATGGGAGCAATCTATTTTTTGCATGGTATAAATCATGTACTCTGTGTGAACAGACTATAAAATACAACATTTGGTTTAGTTTTCTTTTTAATCAGTTAGCAAGTTTTGGATTTTCTTTCCAAGTATATATATAAGAGGTTAGTAATATGCGTGGTATTGGAGAAAACTTATGTGCACATGCTTTTGTATATGTATTTAATAAGGTGAGGTCCATGAAAGCGAATCACAGGTTGATAGTCATGACTCCACCTGTAGCACCCCTTCACACAAGTGTCAAAACAGGATCACAGTGGTGTGGAAAGAGTGCAGGATGTGCTAGAATCTGAAATCTTTCTCAAGGGTATGAGGTGTTTCACAGGATTTCATTTATGTCTTTGCTTTAACATGAGCTTCTTCAAGAAATAGAATTCAAAAATCGGGAGGAAAAGGTTGAGTTATGACTATTAGGAATCATACATGAAGACTAGGTTTAGAATTTTGCATTGTTTATCCCTTCTGTGTTTCTGGTATAGGGCAACTTAGATTCTTTTTCTTAAGCCTTATATGTTCTTTTGTGCCTGATCTGCTCTTAGTATTTGGAATAGTTATTGAAAATTGGAAAGACGCACGGTCTAATTTAGGAAGGGCAAAGGGATTTTTTTCTTTACACGTTCTTTAAGCTGTGATTCTAGAATCCCCTGAAAATGATCAGACTCACTGAAAAAACTTTACTGAGTAATAAAATATTTTATTGAGGCAAGCATTGGTACTAAAGTCTTTGAAATTCTACAGATAAAATCTTGATTATGCTTGTATTCTGGCTTTAATAAGCTATTCAGCACAATCTAACTTCAGCATTCGCCGTATGACACGTATGAAGGTGCATACTACCTTAAAGACTGGAGAGCATGGTTAGGTAATCTCTGCTGCTTTGACACCGGCAGTTCCTCAAACTCTATGCTGATGTGGCAGACGGAGCGGGTGCAGTCTGAGTTCTGAAAAACTAGGCCACGGTCTGCTCCTAAAATCTTCCTGGAAACTCTAGTATTTCCGATGTTTTGTATACCATGAAGACTGTGGTGCCGCATGAGCTTCCATAGGGACATTTCCTAAGGATCCACGCTTTTGTTGTTTTTACATTCTCTTGGGCGCTTGGTTCAGGGAGGCGGATCTTCTTTTTGAGTCGCTTCACTAAACCCTTGAGCTGGAAGGCAGAACTGAAGGCAGACCATCGCGTTGGCGAGGACGCCGCGGACGGACGGGCTACCTTTCCCCCTGTGCCGACGGCCCTACACACAAGGTCCTAGACCTAGGGGGCAGGTCGCTCTCCTTAGCTCCTCCGCCCAGCGGAGACCCGCGCCGGCTGGGCCGGGTCCCGGGTTCGGTCTGCCTTGCTCGCTCGGTGCTGAGCTCCGAACGCCACAAGAGTCGCCCGTTCGTTATGACGAGCTCCTGCCAGGCCAGAGCCCCGCGGTCCGGCGCGGCTGGAGGGACGTCCCGGCGGCAGTCCGGCAGGCCGGACTGCCGGCGGGGTCCCCTGGGCCACGACGCGGAAGCGCCGGTGCGGGGTCAGATGGCGGGCTCCAGCTGAGCAGAGCGGAGGGGAAGGCGCTGAGGTGGGGCCAAGCCCTGGCTGCCCTCACAGCGCTGACGGGCGGGAGTGGGTACGAGCCAGAGACGAGCTCCACCAGTCTCCCCAAGCCCCCCCATAGGCTCGGAAGGGAGTAGCGGCCCCTTTAAGAGCCAGCGAGGCGGACACGTAGCACGAGGGGGCGGGGATGTTTCCCGGGTCCCGGCCGCCCCGCCCCCCCCCCCCCCCCCGCGGACGGAACCAAAGCGCGCGCGGGTGTACTTGGGGTGTGTGTCTTCTGTGTGTGTCGCGCGGACGCGTAGCTGGCTGGAGGCACCGGCGCGGACCTGGCCACTCCGGAAGGTGAGGCGCAGTGAGCGAGGATCCCAGGAGGGCATCGGCAGCGCGCGAGGGCTGCGGCACCGGCCCCGCTCACCCCCGCCGGCCCCGCAGTGGTTGGCCCCGCTGCCGGGTGCAAGCTTGGTTCCCGGCCGTACGTTGGGTGTCCTCGGCCGCCGGTTGTGGCCCGGCCAGGCCGAGGCTGCGGCGGCGACGGCCGAATCGGCCTCGCACTATGGAGGGGCCCGGGGCCACCCTTCGGCGGTCCTTGGAGTCGGTCCTGGCTGAGCTGCGCAGGGTGAGTTCGCTGTCAGGGAATGTGGACCCGGCGTCGCGGGGTCCCGGCGCCGAGGTAGCCGACCTCGCCTGTCCTGGGCTCCGGCCTGGAGCATGTAGTGGCCGGGCCGGAGCTTGGTGGTTCCTTGGGCGGTAGAGGGGACCCGCAGATCGGGCAGGCGAGGGAGGCACTTGCCCTGCCGGACTTTGCCGCGGTGTGCGGAGTAAATGTCTGATGTGGCAGCTTCCCAGCACCAATGAGCTTTTCCGTTGTTATTTATTTTGAGCTAGGATCAGTGACACGTGGTTGCTCAGGCCGAGAAACTTGAGGACCGATCCTCTGAGATGAGTTGTGTATTTAGTGAGGAAACTTCTTGTCCTGAAAAGACACCAAAGCTTCCGCTGCCTTTCTCTGTTTTAGAGAATGGCCTTTTGAGATGCTTTGCGCTGAGCGATCCTTTCTTCCTTCGGTGTCTTAAGGTCCTGTGGATGCGATGAGAGTCTAGAAATGGTAAACTCCCCAATGTCAAAATTTAATTGTTTCAGGTTCACGTTGAGTCAGGTTGCAGATTTTTCTAAGTGGTTAATTAAGATGTTTATGTTGCCGACTTTTAAAATGTTGCATTAGTTTTTTTTTTTTTTTTTTTTCGGGACTGGGATTTGAATTCACGACCTTGCACTTGCCAGGCACGCACTTGTGCCACGGAGCTATCTCCCTGGCCCCCGCATTAGTTTCTTAAAAGACTATTTACTTATTTTTTTTCTTTTTAATGCATTTTCATTTAATTGTGTTCTAATACTAATTACTACATTCCAGAATAACACTTCTTAAAGGACTATTTATTTATTTTAATTAATTAATTTATTTTTTTCTTGTTTCAGAACCTTTGTTTGTTTATTCACTCGTTTTTATGGCCGGCTCAGCCCACCCCGAGGGCAGGGCTGGCGCAGCATGTGGTGCCAGGATCAAACCACCATCCCTGAAGCTGCCCAAGCTTTCCCAAGCAGGTGCTTTAGACCACTGAGTCATCTGGCCCGGTCCCTACAGGACTATTTAAAAATTTTTTTTTTCTTTTTTTTGGTGGGACCAGAAAATGATTGCTTTTTATGTGAATTAAAAAGTTGTTGCCATTGCTTTTCATTTCTTTACCTAGTGATAGATTATCTAGCGTGTGCGTTTGCGCGCGCGCACACACACGCGCACACACACACACACACACACACACGCACATACACAACATGGGTGAAAGGGACAACTTTCGTGTGGAGGTTATATGTAGACTAAGACACAATTTTGGTTGTTAGTACTATGCTTTAAGGGTGAGAAGACAGGAAAATTAGTTCAAAGAGGGGTGGGAGAGATTCCATTCTATTGAGTTGTTAGGAAAGTCTTTAGGCTGAGCAAACAGGAAAGTCTTTAGGTCAATCAGAGAAGGTGTGCACAGGGAATAACTGTTCAATTTAAAAGTGGGCTCAGGGCACGATGTGCAATGATGCTTACTGAAGACAAGTAGGTGCTGAGTGCCCCTGCAGGTGCTGGAGAGCTGCTAAAGACTTGGTTTAGATAGCTCTTCCTGGTAGTAGTGGCATGTGGGTTAGATGTCAGGCAAACAACTCAACAGGTCTTAAGGGAGAAATGGCAGAGCAGTAGGGCTAGGGGAAAAGGCACTGAAGGGGCAAATACGTAGGAGCTAGGAACAAAAATGGGTATGACTATTGGATGGGGAGAGCCAAAGAGAGAGAAAGTATGAATCTAGCATGACTGACTCCAGATTTCTGACTGGGGCAAGTCAGTTGGTCACAGAGATGGAGTTTATAGAAACTGTGGATGAGAGAGAATTTCAGTTTTCATGTATTTCCTTCTCTTTGCTAAAAACAGTAATCAGTAATTGGTTTTTATGACTGGCAACGGAGGGAGATATGGAGAGGAAATCAGACTTTGCAGAATTTTCCCTTTTCTGATGAATTACCTGGGTTACATTTTTATTTTTTATTTTTTGCCAAATGTCACAGTTTCACCAAACTAGCTAGAATGACACAATGCTTTTTAATTTCAATTTGATTTTTTTCTCCAGTTGGCTTGTATTGGTACATTTTGTTTATTTCTTTTTATTGTATTTAGAACAGGGTCTACAGGGTGTCACTATACAGCTCGGACTCATAGTGATTGTTTGCAGCCTCCCAAGTGCTGGGATTATAGGCACATGCCAACACAGCCAGTCTCAGTCCATCTCAGTGTGCCCAGGGGGTGGGGCCTGCACAACACTGGGGACTAAAGCCCATCTGCTGTGCTCTGCCTAAGCAAGCGCTATTGGTACATTTTAGATATGCATAATGAACACATTCATTATAGAGAATGTGTAGCTGCACATGGTACAACTTGTTTTTTTCCCCATTCCCCTACCTTCTCTTTCTAGTTGTAGTTTAGATTTTTTTTTTTTTTTTTTTTGAGACAGACCTTTACTGTACAGGTCAGGTTGGCCTTCAACTCACTGTATAGTTAAGGCTGGCCTCTAACTTTGATCCTCCTGCCTCAGCTTCCTGAGTGCTGGGTCTTTTTAGTTTTATTTTTTATTTATTTATTTTTTAAATAATTTTTATTTGATTTATTTTTTTTTTTCTTGTATCAGAACCTTTGTTTGTTTATTCACTCATTTTTATGGCCGGCTCAGCCCTCCCCGAGGGCAGGGCTGGCGCAATATGTGGTGCTGGGGATCAAACCGCAGTCCCTGCAGCCACTCAAGGTTTTCCAAGCAGGCGTTTTAGACCACTGAGCCATCCCGCCGGGCCCCTCTTTTTAGTTTTAGGATTATTGATATTCATATCTGCTTATGTAAAGTTCATCCTTTGACAGAGTGTTCAGTTGTGTATATTCACTGTTGTACAGCAGTTGCAATGCCAGAACATTTGATTACCTCTGGAGAGAGTGCTGTACCTGTTAGCAGGTCTCCCCTTCTGTCCTACATCGCTTGAGAACCACTGATCTGCCTTCTGCCCATGAGAAGATGTGTTCCACACATGTTATGTGGATACAGTCATACACTGTGTGGCCTTTTTTTTTTTTTTTTTTTTTTGGTCTATTTTTAGGGAAGGGTCTGCAGGGTGTTTCATGGTCTCACTACTAGATCATATTCATAGTGATGTGCCTGTTTACAGCCTCCCAAGAACTGGGATTATAGGTATGCTTTAATCTGCTGAGCTATTTGGCCAGCCCTTGTGTGGCCTATGCATAGCTTAACTTTTGTGTTCAAGGTTCATATCTGCTGGACATAAAACTGTTTCTTTCCTCTTTGTGGCTGAAAATTATTCCATTGTGTATTTATAACACATGTCAGTTGATGGACAAATGTTAATGGGCTGTTAGTGTGTTTTTAGTTTGTCTCAGTTACTCTTCCCTGAATGCTGGAACAAATATCCAACACCCAAAGTGAAGGAAGAAAAGGTTTATTTAGCTCACAGTTACTGGGAGTTTGTATCCATACTCGTTTGGCTCCAAGGCAGACTGGCACAGGGCATAGGGCAGCAGTTCATGGCAGCAGAACAGCAACAGTAGCAACAGAGAGAAAGTCTGTCTCTGTCTCATTTATATCACATTCAGGCTCTCTGCCCTAGATTGAGTGTAGCACTCACACCCATAATTGCAGCAGTACTGAGGCCTATAATTCCAGTGGATCACCCATGATCCCAGTGGATCATGGGTTAATCTTGAACTCTACAAGTCCCTGCCTCATGACTGCATGAGGCTTTTGAGGGGGGACAACTAGATACAAACTGTAACGTAGCTATTACACATAGTGCTGTTATGTGCATAAATTTTTAATATGCATATATTTTTTATTTACTTGGGTATTACCTATGGGTGGAATTGCTGGATCTTACCTGCTATATGTTTACATATTTGAGAAACTGACAAATTGTATTCTCCATTGGTGACAGCACTTTACATCTGACCATCTGAGAGTTTATTTTTCACATCCTCTCTAACAACTTGTGCTTTTCTGTTGTTGTTATTATAACTTTTTTTTTTTCCAGACAGGTCTCACTTTGTAGTCCGGGCAGGCCTTTACCTCACTGTGTAGCCCAGGTTGGTCACAAAGCCAAACTGATTGTCCTGCCTCAGCCTCTTGAGTGCTGGGATCATCTGTGTGTGTTGCTTCCAGACTACATCTCCAACCTCTTTTTTTTTTTGGACAAAGTATCACTGAGTTGCCTTGTCAGGACTGGGAAGTTTTAATCTTTGTGCTTAAGCTCCGTTCAACACTGGGTTCCAGGGGTGTGGCAGCACATCTGCTTATTGCTATTTTATGTACAGCCACCCTGGTGAGTGTTCTGTGGTATCTTACAGCTTTGATTTGCTTTTCCTGATACCTAATGATGTTGAACACCTTTAAATGTGCTTATTTGATATTTGTGTATATCTTCTGTGGATCAATGGCTATTCATTTTTGTTTGCTCTTTTAAAATAATAGGCTGTTCTTTTAGACATAAGAATTCTTCATATATTCGGATACTAGACCCTTATCAAATACCTGAAATAAAATATATTTTATCTTAGTTTATGTTTTCTTTTCCATTTATGGAAACTTTTGAAGAGCAAAAGGTTTTAATTTTTTGCGGATCGAACTCAGGACCTTGCACTTGCCAGGCAGGCACTTGTGCCTCTGAACTATTTCCCTGGCTCCAAAAGGTTTTAATTTTGATCATGTTTGACTTATTTTTCTTTGTTGTGCTTTTGTTGTCATAGCAAAAAACCATTGCTTAGAACAAGGTCATTAAGATTAATACCTGTGTTTCATTTTTACAGTAAGGCACTGAAGCCAGGCCACTCAGCTTTGTTGACTTTTTCAGTTCTATTCTCCTGGAAAGCTCTGAGGCATCTCTGGAGCTGCAGTGTGACAGTCGCTACACTTTACCTTACTGCTCTTCCCATGGCTTTGAGATGGCAGTTGAAAGTTAACTGAAAATATCCTCAGTTGCCTTCCATTTGGTGTTAGCCTGTCAGGTTGTTTCATGAAAGGTTATTAATGGAGGTGATCCCATATAACTAAACTTATGTTTGTAGTCAACATCTTTTGTTAAAAATGAATATTTAGAGATTTGCTTTTCTTTGTCTTGAAGCTTGTGGCAGTATTGCCTGAAGAAATGAGACCGGGTCCTAATCCCTATGGTTTATCTTGGGAATTGGTGATAGGGACAGCCATTGTTGGTGTTTTTGCTGTTCTCTTATTTTTGTGGAGAAGTTTTCGATCGGTAAGTAACCACTGTATACTAACAATGTTTATTGTGTGTCTTTAAATATTTTTTAAAATTAAATTTTGCCTTTAGACTAAACACATGGTAATATGAGAAATACATTTGTTATTTAAGGAGGCCAGTTAAGTCATAGTTTTTTGGGTTATGCATGTTAATGTGTGTCTGCGAGAACACAGATTCAGAGGAATTTTTTTTCTTTTTTTTTTGGCGTGTGTACTTTAAAGAATTCCTTTATGGAAGTATTCTACATAATGCAAAACCCTACCTTAATTTCTTCATTTCCCATCCTCCCGCTCCTCTCCCTGTTCTGCCTCTCTTCTGCCTTCTTTTTGGGGAGTCTGTGTTTGTAGTAACAGACATCTGTGTGTGTATCAACGTGGAATCAAAAGCATTGTCACCTACCTTCAGGTGGCCCTCTCCCATTTCATCCTTTGCTGCCCTGTATTAGGAGTGACCTGATTTTGGAGCCTGTGTTGATTATTTGCTTGCTTTCAAAAGATTGTTTTTTGGGCTTGTAACAAATTCTCTAAAAGTATGGTATATAACATCTTTTAAGCTTGTTTATTCATTTTGTGTTAAGACTTCTATATTTTCATTTATTCATTTTTGTGGTACTCAAGATCAAACTCATGGCCTTGGACATACTAGATAAGAGTTGTGCTGTTGAGCTGTACTCCCAGACCCTCACCTATTTTTTTTTTTTCGTGGAACCAGGGATTGAACTCAGGACCCCGTGCTTGCCAGGCAAGCACTTATTCCTCGCCCATATTTTTAAGTGAGGTTATAACCTTAACATATTGGCTGCTGGAGAATACTATATTATAAGAATATACTACAGTTTATAGAGTTATGGTCTTTGAGTTTTGTTCTTAGATGTCTATTACAAATAATTTTACTGTGTACAGTTTAAATTCATAATTCCTATTGTGAATTTGTAAATTTCTCTTGAAAATGAGATTACTAGGTTCTGGGGCCTGTGGAGATTCTACTTTTAAGATATTTTCAAGTTTTTTTCCACCTGACTTGTATTGATTTATGCCCTATCAGTGGTATGTAAGATTCTAGAGATCCATTTGATTTATGTCCTCTCCAATATTTATGCTTGTTGAAATCCTTTTTAGTCATTAGAATGAACGTAGAAGCCGGGCGTGGTGGCTCACGCCTGTAATCCCAGCACTCGAGAGGCTGAGGCAGGAGGATTGGTGTGAGTTCGAGACCAGCCTGGGCTACAAAAGTGAGCTCGAGGCCAGCCTGAACTGCATAGTGAGACCCTGTCTCAAAAAGACAAAAAAAAAAAAAAAAAAAAAAAAAAAAAAAAAAAAAAAAAGAAAAGAATGAACATAGAATGATGTTTTAAGTCTTGATTTGAATCCCTTGGATGAAATCTTTCTAGTAAATTTGCAAGTCATATGTATTTATTCTTGAAATGTTTGGTTTTGAAAAATTTTCTGTTGAGTAGTTTGTTGTTCTCTTATAGCAATTCTGTGTCTGTCTATAATTTTTTGTTTTTGTTTTTTCATGACAAGATCTTGCTGTATAGTTCAGGCTGTCCCTGAACTAACTTACTGTGTAGCCCAGGCTGCTCTTGAACTCATGACAAACCTCTTGAGTCAGCCTCCCAGTACTGGGATTACGGGCATGCGACACCATGCCTAACTTTAAATATTATTGATGCTATCTCCTTGAGTATGTGCCACCTGTCCCAATGTGAAATTTCTTTCCATTTAGTTTGTAAGTTTTAAAATGATGAACAGAATTTTCAGAAGTTTTTAAAAAAATTTTTGGGGAAGGGTGTACAGGGTGTTCAGGGTCTCACTACTAGATCAGACTTGTAGTGATCCACCTGTTTATAGCCTCTTAAGAGGTGTGTCATCGTGCCTAGTCTCAGTTGCCATTTCAGTTCTCTCCAGGGCTGGGGCCAGCACAGCAGGCCAGGGGATAGAACCCCTGCCCCCTGCGCCTGCTTGCAGGTGCTTTAATCTGCAAAGCTATTTGTCTGACCCTATGTTGAAGTTCTTGATCTATGTTGAGTTCATCGTTTTGTGTGATACAGAGTAGAAATTCAGTATAATTGTTTCTCTGGAGGAGTATTTTCCCCCTGCTCTCTGTATATGCATTCCTTCACATCTCTGGTACCACAAATTAGATTCATATATCTATGGGACTTCTCTGTAATTTTATTTCCTTGATTTTTGTTGAAAGCAGGTACATATATATTCATTTCTATTTTTTGCCATTAGGTCAAGCTTGTTAATGTACTAATAATTTTTTTTTCCAGTCAGGGTCTCTCTGTGTAGTTAGGATGGCTTTGAGTAAACTATGTGGCCCAGGCTGGCCTTGATCTTGCAGTGATCCTCCTGCTTCAGCCTCCCTAGTGCTGAGATTACAGGTGTGTGGCATCATACTTGGAATGTTCATAAAGTTTTATATATTCACAGTCTTCATGTATCACAAATGAAGGGAAATGGCTGCATTCTAATGTTGTGGATTTATCTATTTTTCTGTTCTTACTATGCATATTTTGAGAGTAGCTGTTAGGTGTAAACGTGTTTCAAATTACTTTGCCATGGTGAAGTGAACCTTGTCAGTATTTGGTGACCTGCTGGAATTCTAGTATGGCTTTTGCCTTAAGATCTTTTTAAATTTTATATTAATAAAGCCATAGGTACTTTTAAAACTGATAATTATCTTCTGTCCTTATCATTTCCAGACTTTCCATAGTCTACTTACTTTATACTGTATTTTGTATACATTTTCTGATATATACTAATCTGGCAGTCTCTTTTCACTATGAAATGCAGTCTATATAATATAAACATTAATGTATTTGAAATAGTTTCTTACAACTTATCTTATTAATTTGTCCCATTTTTCATGTGTTTTTACGAAGCTTTTTTCATAGTGATGAGCAAATCTTTTTGCTAGAAAGACAATAATTTTAGAACACTTTCGCACCTATTGGTGTCACTCTTAACTTTCCAATCTATAACATGTCATCACCTAGATTTTTTCAGGATTATTAAAGGTATGTTTTTCTGTTTTCTATTTTTTTGTTCTTATTTTTTCTCTTTACCTCTTCTTTGTCTTGAAGACAACAAATGTCTAAGTAATTAATTGGTCACCCTTAATTGACATCTTGTGCTGGGGCTTCTGAGTTTTTTATGTTTTTGTTTCAAGTTTGTTTTAGTGTGTCTGTGTGGGACAAATCTTCTGAACCTATTTCAATGTTTTAGTTTTTTTGAGATATAGTTTTACTGTGTGGCTTGGGCTGGCTTAAAATTTCTGAGATAAATGATCCTCCTACTTAAGCCTGCTGAGTTGCTAGGATTACAATGGCAAACAACTGTACTTGTTCTTGAGTATGTTTGAATTAAGTCAAACATAATCTGTTGTTATTTTTATGTTGTGAGTAGAAGCTAAATAAGTTAGATTTACTTGAATGTATTTGTTTTAATGTAATTTTTGTTAAAAATGTGTTTCAGGTTAGCAGCCGCTGTTATGTGGGTAAGCTGATTTTGTATTTTATCCTATTATGCACAATTTTAAGTATTGTAATTTATCTATGATATGTATCTATATCTATTATTTTTTCTTCCAGGGAGAGAAAAACAGCTTGCTATAAAGCTTTCTGAGCTAATTGAAGAAAAATGTAAACTACTTGAAAAAGTTAGTCGTGTTCAAAAAGAGGTAAGACACTGTTGAAAATAATGTTCATATTAGTATTAGGGAACCTTTTACTTCTCTATTTAGCTACTTGTATGTATGTAAATTTGTCGTTAATACTTTCAGAGTTTTTAGGGTCTGTCACTTAGCTTCAGTGCTTAAGTATCTTACTAACTTTAGTTGTGATTATGATAGATATAAGGTGCTTTCTCACTGTGCTTTCAGTTTGTGTTACCTCAGCTAATGAGCTCAAACATCTTTCTAATATTTATTGCCCATGTTGGTGTTCTTTTTGTAAAGTCGTCTTTTGAAGTTATTTTCATAAAGTATAATTATCTTTTTTTCTTCCTTATAATGTGGGATCTGTTCTGTGTTTCTAGTCTAAGGAAACATTTGCCTCTCCTAGTGCAGTGATGTATAATTGTAATCCCAGCTTATTTGGAAGCTCAGGAAAGAGGATTGAAAATTCAGCACAAGACTGGGCTTCTTAGGGCTATGTATGATTCAGAGAGAGAAAGAGAGAGAGAAAGAGAGAGACATAGAAGAGAGAGAGAGGGGAGGGAGGGAGGGAGAGAGAAAGAAGAAGAGGAAGAGGAGGAGGAGGAAGAAAAAAAGCTAGAGAGTGTGAATGTGTGGTTGTTAGTCTTATCTGCAGAATTGTGCATCCACGAAGGCAATCAACTTTCTTTTGGTGGAGGATGGTATTGGGAATTGAACTTAAGACCTCGTGCTTACCAGGAAGGTGCTTGTGCCTCTGAGCTATATCTTTGGCCCAGCAATCAACTTTTTTTTTTTTTTTTTAAAGGAAACTTTATTTGTTTATTCACTCATTTTTATGGCCGGCTCAGCCTGCTCCGAGGGCAGGGCTGGCGCAGCATGTGGTGCCGGGGATCGAACCGCGGTCCCTGAAGCCGCCCAAGCTTTCCCAAGCTTTCCCAAGCAGGCGCTTTAGACCATTGAGCCATCCCGCCGGGCCCCCAGCAATCAACCTTTGAAAGCCGTTATTATCCTCTAAAGATAAACTGTAGACCCCTTAGTTAATGCCCTTTATCCAGTTCGTCCTACTTCAAATCCCTGTAATGATTTATTTACATTCTATTTCTATAGATTTTCCTTTTCTAGACACTTCACACAAATAGAATCATGTTCTTTCTTTGTCATTGTTTTTTCTCTTAACATGATGTTAAACAAAGAAACCATTTCACTCTTAGGCTTATGCACAAAAGAGTTAGTGTTTTACTCACGTTACATACTTAGAATTAATTTCTTTTTTCAAGGAGTGTTACTTTTGGTTTGTTTTGAATTTTGGGTTATTTTTTGTAATTCTGTGAAAAATGCCACAATTTTGACAAAAATCCTTTTGTATATATTCCATTTAATTTGGCATTTTCTTTAATCATTGTTTTTTGGTTGACAGTGTGTAGGTTCCTTTATGTCCTTGGTTAAATTCATTCCTAAAATTATTTTTCATGTACTCATAAATAGAATTGTTCTTGATAGCTCTTCTAGATAATTTAGGTTATAAAATTACATAAATTTTGTATGTTGATTTTGTATTCATATCATATTAAATCTTTTTTTTTTTTCCAGAACTGGAGAGTAAACTCAGGCCCTTGTACTTGCCAAGCAAGCACTTATTTCACTGAGCTATCTCCTCAGCCCTGTATTCATATTGTAATGCAAATCTTGGAAACAGCCAAAATGCATATCGATTGGTGAATTTTTTTTAAATTCAAAATATGTATTTATTTTAAATTTAACAATGATTACATTACACATTTTCATCATCAGATCAGTTCAGATTAATAGATACAGGTATATAAGATTGATCAAACAATTAAACACTAACACTTTCAATAAACATTACCTTTTTTTTTTTTTTCAACAGTTGACACACTGTATATTGTCATCACGATTGGTGAATTGATAAAGAAGATGTGGGATTTTTATACAGTGGAGTACTACTGGCATAAGGATAAGCTCAAGACCATTCTCTTAAGTGAAATACATATTGCATATTTTGTATTTTATTGAATTTATTAGAATCATTGCTTTGGTGTAGTCTTTGGGATTTTCTACATGTAACATCATCCGTACAAATAGAGATTATTTTACTTCCTATCTGATTTGAATAGTTTTCATATCTTTTCTTTTTCTTCTAATCAGGTTTTATTGATATATTTTAGATATATGTAATGATCACCTTCATCGCAGAATGTATATGATACAGCTTTTTCCCATTCCCCTACCCTCCCTTCAACTCCTCCTTCTTCCCCATTTTGAAAACTTGGTTTCCATTTTTTCTCATTTACTTTATTCTCCTCCCTATTTGAACATTTTCTTCCTGTTTCACAATACCTATTATATATTTTGGTCCTTATTTAACTTTGTGTTTCTCACACATGAGAAACAATGTGATATTTATATGTATATCCTATTTATTTCACTTAAGAGAATGGTCTTGAGCTTATCCTTATGATGGTAGTAGTCCATTGTATTAAAATCCCACATCTTTATCATTTCACCAGTTGATATGCATTTGAACTGTTTCTAAGATTTGCAAACTGCTGCTTTAAACATGAGTGTGCTTATATTTGCTAGCTTCAGCTTCTAGCTCTTTCAAGAAAGAAAATATTAGCTGGGTATGGTGGTGCCTGTCTATAATCCTAGCACTTGTGAGGCTGAGACATGAAGGATGCTGTGAGTTCTAGGTCACCCTGAAATACACAGTGAGACTCTGACTTAAAACACATGGTTATTTTTTCCCCTGGTACTGGGGATTGAATGCAGGGCTCAGGCTGTACTAGGCACATGCTGCACTAGTGAGCTATAATAAACCCATAACCACACTGCCTCTCTGTTATAAGGTTTCTTGGGATAGTAGGTTCATCAGAATAATCCTGGGTATTCTTTCCATCTCAAGATTCTTAATCATATGTGGAAATTGTAAGCAGTATGACATGGACATTTTGGGAGAGGTTCAACCAAACATAAGATTCTATCATAAAGCCTGAGCTACTTGGCTCACCCTTGCACAAGTCCTGAGCTCTTTTTTGTTTATCTTCTCAGCTGTTGGTGCTGAAATGTTTGCTCAGTTGCTCATCTAGCAGAGTTTACTTTGGGGGCAAGAAGAAATATCAAATGTAGGGTTTGCCTCTCTGGAGAATCATTCCTTCTGATCACTTCTCAGCATTTGATTGGCTCTGTGAGGCCTGCAGATAAATCATGATTTTAGTGTTTTTTTTTAAAATTCCACTCTTACTGTTATGAGCAAGAAGGGTTATTCAAAACCGCTTTTTAACTGCTTGTTGTTTAAAGTCTTGAATTACCTTTAGCATTATGTATTTTTCATTTGTTGATGTTTGTTCTCCATTTTTTTTTTTTTTTGTGGGACTGGCGTTTGAACTCATGAACTAGCACTTGCCAGACAGGCACTTGTGCCACAGAGCTATCTGCCCAGCCCCAGTTCTCCATATTTTAAGGAGTTTCTATTCCTTCCTTACTTTGTTTATCATACTATAGGAATTAAAAGTAAAAATTTCTGGCCCTGGGCAAACACCTGTAATCTCAGGCTGAGACAGGAAGACTACAAATTTGAGTTCAGCTTGGGTAATTTAACAGTTTAATGAGAGCCTGTCTCAAAATAAAAAATAAAAATAATAAAGAGAATAGAGGGTTTGTAAATATAGCCAAGTGCAGATACCCAGAGTTCAATCCCTGGTGCTGCCTCCCCAAATTAAAAATTCTGGTGGACAGTTACTATAAAGTTCTCTTTTTGATTACTTACAGAAGAGATTTATATACACATATACCCCTTTTGGGGTGATGGCGGTGGTACTGGGGATTGAACTCAGGGCTTTCACACTAAGCTATATCCCCTGCCCTTTTTTATTTTTATTTATTTATTTTAAATTTTTTAGGGGCTGGAAAACTAACTTAGGGGCACAGTGTCTGGCAAGCACAGGGTCTTAAGTTTGATTTCCAGTACAAAAGAAAGAAAGAAAGAAAGAAAGAAAGAAAGAAAGAGAGAAAGAAAGAGACAAACTTTTTCTTTCTCCTGGTTTTTTTATTTTATTTATTTATTTTTTTTTTCTTGTTTCAGAACCTTTGCTTGTTCACTCATTTTTATGGCTGGCTCAGCCTGCCCCGAGGGCAGGACTGGCGCAGCATGTGGTGCCGGGGATCGAACTGCGGTCCCTGAAGCCACCCAAGCTTTCCCAAGCAGGCGCTTTAGACCACTGAGCCATCCCGCCGGGCCCTTTCTCCTGGTTTTTTAAGACAAATTCTCACTATATATTTTAGGCTGGCCTGGATCTCACTATGTAGCCTAGGCAGCCTCCAGTTTACAGTGATCCTCCTGCCTCAGCATTAGTGCTGGGATCACAGGTGTGTGCCACTATGTCCAGCCCCTTTTTCCTTTAGAGATAGGATCTTGTTAAGTTGCCTAGGCTGGGCTCAAATTTCCTATCGTTTGGTTTCAGTTTCCCAGAGTGGGATTACAGCCACATGCCACTATAACTGGCTTCAAAAAATACACTTTGGATACACGTTTGGATAGTCTTTAGTAGAACCTTTCTGTTAGATTTTACTTCCTTCTAAGTGAAGAATCCAATGAGTTATATTCTTGTGTGTCTCAAGAAGAGGACTTTGGACAGCTTTCTTAGTCTTGGTGAAGTTCTGTGAGATGTTCAAGTTAGTGAATTGCGATGCGTTAGCTGCCCTGGCTTTGTTTGTGAGAGTGATCAGATTTAACAAAGGTAAAGATGAGTAAATCCAAGCAAATTTAACGTCCACGTGGAGATAGAGCTATGTCTAGCTCTATCAGGGGCAACCTAGATGAAATTTGAGTATGATTTTCAATCATGTTTCTGTGCTTCCTCATTTCAGTGTGAAGAGTTGGAGTCTTTGTTAAAGGATACAGGCTTTGAGAAGGAATCAGAAGAAGCACGAAGTCTGGAGGTATAAAACTGTGCAGCTTGGAAGTCTGGGGAAAGGTTTTACTAAGTTACAAACTTTAAAAGTAATATATAGTCTCAAAACTATTTCGAAGGGGCTGGGGAGATAGCTCAGTGGTGTATGTGCCTGCCTGGAAAGCATAAGGTCCAGAGTTCTATCCCTGGTACCTCAAATAAAACAAAACAAAAAACTATTTCAAAGAAGTGGGGCTGGGGAGATAGCTCCATTGCACAAATGCCTGCCTGGCAAGTGCATGATCCTGAGTTTGAACCCTGGTCCTGCAAAAAACCAAAAACAAAACAAAAAAAGCCAAAGAATGGTGCAAGAGCATCTCTCGATTATAGAACTTAAGGGAAAGGAAGCAGAGATAGCAGAACCTTACTAGGGAGGATATGATATTTAAAAAATTTGACCTTTTGTTGCTAACTAGTCTTGAGTGAGACATATCAGTTTACTGTAATCTGGACATGTTAGAGTTTTTTCATTCTTTATTCCTAAGACATGAATGAAGGTACCTAGGCCTTTTAGACTCAGTTTGCTGTAGAGAGGGGAAATAGAATGCAGTGGTCACAAGTTTAGGGATAATTTAAAACAGTAAAGTGTATGAATTGTGACAATATCTGCCTTCACAAGAGAGTAGGAGCTAACTAGAATTAGGCCAAAGGTTTATAAGTGGTGGTGTTTTGGTAAATGTTTAACAAATGCTGTCTGAAAAGCATTTGTGGAATTTTGGGGTATAAATACTACTATGAGCAATTTCAAGTAACTAGCATGATGTCGCTGAATCAGAAGTGTGGAAGAGGTCTCTACAGTTGACTTTTTCCCACACTGGTGCGATTCAGCAAATTGTAAAGAAGTATGGCAATTTGTAATGTAGCTCAAGATAGACAGATTAGTTAGCACTGTTTAGAGATGAGAATTATAAAAGGCAGAGTAGTAGCAGTGGATGCCTGTGCCATGCGCCCATAATGCCAGTCTTCAGAGGCTGAGGCAGGAGGATCCCTGCGAGTTCAAGGGCAGCCTGAGCTATGTAGTGAGACCCTGTCTCAAAAACAAAGCAAAATAAAACAAAACACAAAAAAAGATTTTGAGAAGACATCTGGCATTCTAATAAGAATAGTAACAGTGTACCAGCTTCATTTACTAAAGTTTGGTGGTAGGGAGAAAGTACATCAATTTGCTGTCAAATAATGAATTCATATAGCCTAGCAACAAAATTAGTTTTCAGCTGAACTGAACCTTTTGGAAAAGTTTCTCTAATTTTAGTAGTTTTACTATTTACTTATTTTTTTTTTTTTTTTTTTATGCTGGATCTTACTATGTAGTGCAATCTGGCCTTGAACTTGCTTGTGTAGTCCAATTTGGCAATGATCCTCCTGCCTCAGCCTCCTGAGTTCTGGGATTACAGGTGTGTGCAGACATGCCAAATTTTAGTAGTTTAAAAAGCTTCTTTTTAGAAGCAGAAATATAATTGAATGTAAACTCAAAGATGCTACCACTTCTCCAGAGTTTGATAGTTGTATCTGTACATAAAAACCAAACAATCCTAGAGAATGAAGGGAAGAAGAAGTAGTGAAGGGAAGAGAAAATAAGTAGAATGTGGATATGACATGTACAGGAGCCTGATAACATCAATCAGTGTAAGCATTGTATGTCCTAAGCATGAGGTAAGAGTAATAATGGGGAGAATAACAGTTGTTTTGAGGAGAAGGGGAGGAAGGATGGAAGGGTACTGAAAAACAAGCTTTGTTATATATGTGAACCCTCTACAAGGTGATTGCAGACATGTGTAATGCAGACTTACACTAATGAAAACCAGCCAACAAATCGATAGAATTGCTTAAAATCAGAGAATTCCTGTAATGATATAGTTTGATTTGAAGAAATTTTTGTAAACAAGTTTTTAATTACTATACTATCTTTTGGTTTATTATTTTTTTAAACAAGTTTGGTGAAGGATCGCAAGTATCAAAGGTATGTTTATTATAGTATTTAAAATCCATTTGGAATAATCCAGTAATCACTTTTTTTTGTATAAATCACTTTAAAAAGTTTAAAGGAAATATAATTCAATGGAGACTATTTCCATAAAGTATTCTTAATTGGTTTTTAAGTTTATTATTTATGTTTTCATATTAAATTAGATTTGTTTCTCATTTTTCCCTTAACATGCTTTTTAACATGCTTTAGATCAGAAGCTGCCAAACTGCTTAGTAGATTTTTTTTGCCCAATGATATAGTTGAATGTGACAGACTTTCTGGCCTGAAGTCTGAAATATTTACTTTCTGACTCCTTATTGAAGTTTCACAACTACTGCTAGAATTGCTATTATTTTAATATTATAAAAATGAGCAAATATATAAACTATGCATAACTACATATATTTATATTCATTGAAACTTCCCATGTCTGTCTTATAAGTTTGCTTTCTGTTTTAGGAAACCTATGAAGAGCTGGATAGGAACAGATCTAAGCTTGAAGATGAAATACTCTTTCTAGAAAAAGAATTACAAGATGAGAAATCTAAATATTCTGAACAAAATGAATTGGTAAGGCTTGTGCATTTGAGGAGAATATAAGGGAAAGAAAGGCCCGGGGGGATGGCTCAATGGTCTAAAGCACCTGCTTGGGAAAGCTTGGGTGGCTTCAGGGACCGCGGGTTCAGTCCCCGGCACCACATGCTGCGCCGGCCCTGCTGTTGGGGCAGGCTGAGCCAGCCATAAGGATGAGTGAATAAACAAAGGTTCTGAAACAAGAATAAATAAATAAATAAATAAATAAATAAATAAATAAATAAAAAATAAAAAATTCTTAAAAAAAATCTTTAAAAAAATAAGGGAAAGAAAGTTTTGAGTTTTAAAAATTAATATGTTGTCATTTAAAATATTACATGCACTGTAAAATAATGCAAAAAAGATAAAAGGTTGTAAAATAGGAAGAAAATTTTCCTAGGGATTACCCTAAGTTTCATGCTTTTTTTTTTTTTTTTCCTGAGATGGAGTCTCACTATGCAGTGCACCCTGGCCTTGAACTCACTATGTAATCCAGGCTGGTCTCGAACTCTCAGTGATTCTTCTTCTTAGCCTCCTGAGTGCTGAGCTTATAGGCCTGTGCTGCCCTGCCTGGCTCTCATGCATGTTTTTAAAGACATTTTCCCTATGTGCTATAGAAGTAACTCAAAGAATTTAAATTATATCGTATATATACTAAATCATATATAGCAAGCATTATAATTTTAAAAATCTGGCTTCAGGAAAACCTTTTTTTTTTTTTTTTTCCTGCGGGACCAGGGTTCAAACTCATGACCTTGCACTTGCCAGGCAGGCACTTGTGCCTCAGAGCTATCGTCTCAGTCCCAGGAAAATCTTGATGTGTGTGAGATCATTTAATAAGATGTGATATTGGTGGCTTACCTTAAACTTGTATGAGTGCTATGAAATATCAAGGTATAGATGAGGTAGTTATATAATTTTGGCATAAAATTGCTTTCAACATATAAATTAACTGAGATATTGATTTGTGCCGTTATTAGTGAAACAAGAGTATCAGGTTAACAACATATTATATTTATACATAGAATGGTTTAGTGAATTCTTATTTATTGATTGGTACTATCCTTGTAAAAGGCCGATGTTTCAGAAAAGATACAGGCCCTAGAAGATGAATCAAAATCCCTCAAGTCCCAAGTTGCTGAGGTAAGCTGGTGTAATGGATCTACTGCTTGTGAAAATCATTTAATTTTATTATTAAGGAATAAGACAATATATTAGGATTTGAGATGTAGATCATAGATATGTATTTTTTTTTTTACATGAAATACTTCAAAAAAG
Organism: Myocastor coypus; assembly: GCA_004027025.1. Classification (NCBI taxonomy): domain Eukaryota; kingdom Metazoa; phylum Chordata; class Mammalia; order Rodentia; family Myocastoridae; genus Myocastor; species Myocastor coypus. The sequence continues at coordinate 36,323 of PVJA010008185.1, forward strand.
TTTATTTTTCACTGGGTAAATATTTATTGTTACTGTTTATGTCCTGAACAGTATTATAGGTGCATGCCCCTTAATATTAACGGACAGAGCCCATGGAGTTTAAGTATCAGTCACAGAGACACACGGTAAACAGCTAACAAAATTTATTGCATAATATAGGAGATTGCGAGTGGTAAAATCATTTGTCCAAAGTCACTTGGCAGGTTGGTGGCAGAGTGAGGAATACACCCTGATTTAGCCTTTTTCTTCTATTCCTTGATGGCTTTGCTGTCAGTATTGGCACATACTGCCTGTGTTTAAATTTCACATTTGAGGAAGAATGTAAATATGAACATTTATTAGATTAATTGTTATAAACTGTATTTTTTTTTAACTTAGGCCAAAACAACTTTCAAAATATTTCAAATCAATGAAGAGCGACTTAAGGGGGCAATAAAAGATGCAATGAATGAGAACTCCCAACTTCAGGAAAGCCAAAACCAGGTTTGTGCTCTGTATAGACTTTTTCACTGGTCTCAGCTAGAGTAGGCTTCTTTAAGCATGTAGAACTTGTTTATCAGTGGTTGTAACAAATCAGAGTTAGAAGGTAGACTGGGAAATGTCAGAAAGTTCTTAAATACATTGCCTGAGGCCAATAAAATCTCAAAATCAGTTCTCATTGTGGTAACTAGCCTGTTCAAGAAAGCCCCTGTAGTCCATAAGGACCAATGGCAGTATTGTAGAAAGTAGCTACTGTACGCCTTTTAGAATATATAGCCTCATTTTACTCCCCTCCACTTCTCTCCCCTCTCCTTTTTTCCCCACTTCTCTTTGGTTTTGTTAAGATAGGTTCTTGCTATATACTTCACTCTACTTTTTGAACTGAGTATGTAGCCCAGGCTAGCTTGGAATTCTTTTCTATCCTCTTGCCTCAGCCTCCTTGTGCTGAGATTACAGGCCTGCACCACTACACCTGGCTGTCTGATTAGCAACTGAAAACCTCACCCTCCTGTATGCTATTCAAAGATTAGATTACAGTTTAAAACAGATTTTATTTTTTTCTTCAGTTTTAGTTGGTACTAGTAACCTAGGCATTTAGCATTTTGGTGACCACAGCAAGTAGTCTTTAGCACCAGCTCTACTACCAGACTGAAGAAGTGCAGAGAAGACCAGTGAGGGTTATTGAAGCCATTAGTCTGGAGCCTAAGGTAGTAGAAATTTTGTTGGCAGCACAGATGAGGATTTTACTATTACTATCTTCTTCCATACATAGATGCTTCCACTCATCTGCATGCATTTTTTCTCTTTCTATTTTCCCAACAAAGTTTTTCAGTGATTATATTGTAATTCTGTTTGTATCACTCAGTCTGAACCATGTGGTTTTCCCTGATTATATATTCTTTTAGCCAACATTTTATCTTTCCTTTAGTTAATAGTTGTAACCTATAATATGTAACTGTAATTCATCTGTGCATTCTCTTTTAATAAATGCCATATTTATGCATGCAAATGCTTTGATTTATCTGTTAGTTTCATTGTTTTTGTTCACAGCATTTCTTCTTCTTGCTTCATACTTATTGATATTTTAGTTGGATACCATTGGCTTGGCATTATTTTCCCCTCGCAACATTTTGACATTACTGTTTCCCAGTCTTCACTTTTCATTGTTACTTTTGGGAAGTCAAATGCTGTGCAGATTATAGAACTTATTATTATTATTATTTTTTTTTACTTTATTTTTTTGTTTTTTGGAATCTTTTAGTATCATGTTTTCATTTCCTTAAAATTACAAAAGGGTGCACCTTGCTTGGTGTGTGTCTTTTATACACTGGGCTGGGCACTTTCATTCTGGAAACTTCTCTTGATTTAGTGCTGGGAAATGCACTTGAATAATTTCATACTCTAGGAGGATAATTTCTGTGTTAATTGCTTGAAATGTCATTTTTATTTATTTATTTATTTATTTCTTTTTTGTCTTTTTGAGACAGGGTCTCGCTATGCAGTTGAGGCTGGTCCTGAGCCCAGGCTGGTCTCGAACTCGCACCAATCCTCCTGCCTCAGCCTCCCGAGTGCTGGGATTACAGGCGTGAGCCACCACGCCCGGCGTGAAATGTCATTTTTAAAAAATTGCTTTTTTCTTTGATGTTGTTCACTTTGATTTTTTTTTTTTTTTTTTGCTGGCTCATCCTGCCCTGAGGGCTGTGCTGGTGTGGCATGTGGTGCTGGAGATTGAACCTCATTCCCTTGTACCTGCTTAAGCTTGCCTAAGTAGATGTTTTAGACCACTGAGGTATCTCTCTGGGCCCTGCTTTATATTTTTTAAGTTTGTTTCACGGAAGCAGTATCTTACTGTGCTAGAGATATTTAGGGTGTTTTTGAAGTGTTTTTTTGCGTTCCGTGAGTTAACTTGCTTCCTTTAAGTTCCTTTACTTTCTATTTTGACCTATATCTTTTTTTAAAAAAAAAGAACCATAGTTGCATTTGTTAAACGCTTGTGATGTGACATGTAATATCCCAAGTTCTTTACATATATTAACTAGTCTTGACAGCAGGCAGGTTGACCATATTCTCATTCAGATTTGACTCATTGGATGAGTACAGCAGAAAGGATTTGTAAATAACCTGGGGACCCCAGTTGGAAAGGAATAGAGCTGGGATGTAATGCAAGCAGCTTCTATTCCAGCATCCCACCTCTCCATTGCTGTACCTACTGCCTCCCAAGGTGGTGGGTTGCTTTACCTACACTTTTTTAACTATTCGTAATGGTTGCCTTCACTTTTTGAAGATTGATAGATACATATCTCAGTTCCCTTCCTTCTGCCTCTTCCTCCACTCCTTGGGCTATGAAGGTGCTCTTCTCAAGTACTTGGTGATTCATGGCTTATGCTTATTTTATTGTAATGTTCTCCACTTCCAGTTGGCAGCTTTCTGTGTGTCATGTGTGGGGTTTCCTGTAGGGTACTCTGGCTGTGATGTTTCTGATTAGAGAATTAATAGTTGCTCATGTCTGAAGACCATTTTAATCCAGATGAATTTTCCTCAGTTCCCCTCAGGAAGGTAGAGGCCTAATTGCTCCAAATTTTTTATAGCTCAGTGAGGTAAGAAGTGCTCGTATAGCTATTCAGGAAGTCAGCTGGTACTTAATAGCTTTGTTTCAAATGTGCTAGTGCCACCTTCACCTGGACCAGATGTCCTAGAGGCTCAGATTCTGTATTTCCAAAGTGTATGTTTTTGTCAGTATTTGTATGTAAGCTGGTGTGAAAGAAAGTGATTGAGAGATCACACAAATAATAACATGTGTATGTAGATGAACTGAAAGAACAGAAGAGGGCCGGGGAGATAGCTTAGTAGTCTAAGTGCCTGCCTGGAAAGCGCAAGGTTCAAGTTTGATTCCTGGTACTGCACGTGGTGCTATCTTGAAACTGGGTGTGGTGGTGCATACCTGTAATCCTAGCACTAGGAGGATCTCTGTGAGTCTGATTTGCGCAGCAAGACTCTGTACCAAAAAATTAAAAAATGAAAGGACAGAAGAGGGTTTTTAGACTTTTGGCCAGTTTTCCTTTTTTGCTGTTGCCCTAGTGCTTCTGTTTTTGAGTCACAAGGCTTTCTGGGCTGTGTCAGATCAGTGCACAGCTGTCTCGTCACTTTCTGCTCATCTTTTGCCTCATCTCCCACTCCCTAGCCCCTGTGGGGTCTATGTCTTATTTTTAGCTTATTTTCTGTCATCCTACTAGATAATGGGAGAAAGTAGTGGTAAACCCTGTATTAAACTTCTTGTGCTATCTTCACAAATGGCCTTTTCTCATTTGAAACAGTTTCAGCTTGGTTTTCCTGACTTTACAGTTGCCTTCGTCCAGTTCTTTGTGTAATCACTGATCCCCTGTTCAAATTCACTGCTTCTTCAGTCTTTTAAGACTATATATGTTTTCTACTCATTCTCTTTAGTGACTCACTAGAGACAACGAATCGCCACTTTCAAGTTTAATGTTTAATCCTCATTTTTTATTCCTTCTTTTTTGAGACAAGGTGTTGCTATGTAGTTCTGACAAACTTTAAACTCACTGTGTGGTTCCGGCTGGCCTTGAACTTGGCACAATCCTTCTGCCTCAGCCTCCCAGATGCTGGAGATTGTAGGTGTGTGCCACCACACCTGGCTCAATCCTCATTATTTGTTACTTTTATTAATTTTAATGAGAAAGAAATAACAATGAGATAGTTTCAAAACAGGTTGGTAGGACAGTTACAAGAATTAATACATTGAAAATTGTTGTCTTCATAGTAGTTGTTCAGAGTACAAGATGCAGAAATGATATCTTTTTTAAACACTATTAATACAAATCTTTCTTCTCATTGAACTAAGAAAAAGTAGTTGTATATATAGTCCAATATTCCATAATATTAGTGAGTGATCAACAGAACTGACAATGTTGGAAGCTGTTGACTTGAGTATTTTATAGCTCAGCATACTAATCTGGCTTTACATTTATATCTCATGGTTAGACTTTTCTGTTGGATGGTTAAGACCAAGTAAGTCTTATATTTTTTTCTTTCTTTCTTTTCTTTTTTCATTTTTTTCTTCCATTTTTACTCTTTTTTTTTTTTTTTTTTGTGGTACTGAGAATTGAACTCAGGATATTGTGCTTGCTAGGCAAACACTTATTCTACTGAGCTATCTCTGTAGCTCCCTTCTTAATTTCTATTTATTTATTTATTTATTTATTGGCGGGACTGGGGTTCAAACTCAAGACCTTGCACTTGCCAGGCAGGCATTTGTGCCATGGAGCTATCTCCCTAGCCTCCCCTCTTCTTAATTTCTTATAACATTTTTTTTCTTTTTCCAATTTTGCATGACATATATCTGGTAACCTGAACAATTAATTTGAAGACAACACTGTACAGTGTATCAAATACTGTTGAATTTATATTATTTTGTTCAGTGAAATTTTGTATCATTTCTAACTCTTTTTATGTTTTATTGCTATTCTGTATTGTCTTTTTTCTTTTCTTTTCTTTTTTTTTTTGCAGGACCAGGGTACAAACTCATGACCTTGCACTTGCCAGGCAGGCACTTGTACTGCACAGCAATTTCCTCGGCCCCTCCGTATTGTCTTTTTTTTTTTTTTTTTTAAAAAAAAGATTAACTGAAAACAGGTAGCTTAGTACAGCAGTTATAATACAAGATCAATGTCTGTAAGTGTGGGAGTGCATTTTTAAAATTACTTTTGATAAGAAATGACAATGTAACAGTTTCCAAATACATTAGTAGTGCATTCCCAATAATTGATACAATGCATATTGTCCTAGTAGTGTGTCATTATCTTCTTATTAAAGAGTTAGATTGTGTGTGTGTGTGTGTGTATGTGTGTGTATGTGTGTGAGGGAATAGGCTAATGTTTTGCAGAGAACTACAGTAGTTACTATTTCATAGAATACATTAAAGCAAATTTGGACTTTTTATATTTATGTGATTTCTTTTGGGAATTTCTTGCTTTGTTTTTTTTTTTTTTAAATCTGTTTTTCTTACCAACTTCCTTTAGCATTTTTGGTTTTCTGGTGCAAGGTCTCACTATGTAGTTTGGCTAACCTTAAATTCATTATGTAGCCCAGACTGGTATCAAACTTAGGGAGACCTTCCTGCTTCAGCCTCTAGAGTGCTGGATTTACAGGCATGTGTGCAATGCCTGGCTCTTTAGTGACTTCAAAGTACCCTTAACATACTAAGGTTATTAACAATTTGCAGTGCATAAGAATTCCTTTTTAATTACTTTTCTTTAATTTTTTTTAAACTTTATTTTATTTATGTTATAGCTGAGTCAGCCTACCCTGGGGGTGGGGCTGGTATAGCATGTGGTGCCAGGGATTGAACCACAGTCCCTGCAGTTGCCTAAGCTTGCCTAAGCAGGTGCTTTAGACCACTGAGCTATTTCACCAGAAAGTCTTTTCTTTAGTTTTTTTAATTTGTATTTGAATTGTTTTAAGTTTTATATAGTCATCTATCTCTTATAATTTTAGTGTTATGCTCAGAAAGTCTCATTTTTTGCAAGATTTTATACAGTAGCTTATTGTTTATGCAGAGTCCAGTCTGTTCTAGATCAATGATAGTCCTAATGGCTTCTTGTCTTTAGTATAAAACAATAGAGTGATGCAAATAAGATGTGGTACTTACATGTATTGTAAAGACTGGTAAGGAAAGGCTGCATTACTAGCTGTATATACCTATAATCCCACCTACCCAGGAGGTCGAGGCAGGAGGATTGCAAGTTTGAGGTCAGCCTCAGTGATTTAGTGAGAGTCAAAGTTAAATTTATAAGAGTTGGGGGCAAGCCGGGCGTGGTGGCGCACGCCTGTAATCCCAGCACTCGGGAGGCTGAGGCAGGAGGATCGGTGCGAGTTCGAGACCAGCCTGGGCTACAAAAGTGAGCTCAAGGCCAGCCTGAACTGCATAGTGAGACCCTGTCTCAAAAAGACAAAAAAAAAAAAAAAAAAAAGAGTTGGGGACATAGCTCAGCGGTAGTACAGTTGCCTATCATGTATGAGACCCTGGGTTCAATCCCAGTGCACACACCTGTCTTTACACACATATACACACAGGAAAGAAAACAAAAATCCCTGACCAGGTATAACAGATTCAGATCTGTTGGGAGCCCTTTTCTTTGATATAAATTTATTTTCTGAGTCAGCTAAAGAATATTTGTATGCCTGTCATTTTAAACAATTCTTCTGAAATTTCTTTGAAAACAGTAGCCAGCTCTCTTCTTCTAAGTAGCAGCACTGCTTCTTAACCATTTACCAGTCCAATTATTTAAATATAGGATGACCAAAAATTGTATTTTCCTTATAAGATGATATAACAGGAAATATAAAAATGATAGTTTTATCAGATTTATTAGAACGGAGTGGTTGAAATGACACCTGCTGTGGTGATGCTCCAGTCAGTGTGTAAGTCAGCACACTGTGCAAGAGGTGCTCTGGGTAAACTGTTCAGTGATTCACATCTTAGTGACCTGCCCAAATGTATAAATAAGTGCACCTGTACAGAAGAATGATAGGAGTTGCATTTCTTAGTTTTTGTTTCAATTTCAGCTTTTACAAGAAGTTGAAGCATGGAAAGAACTAGTGAATGAGCTTAATAAGCAGAAAATAGCATTGGAAGACTCCAGAGTACATGCAGAACAGGTTCTAAATGATAAAGAAAATCACCTCAAGGTAAATAGCTGTACTAGTTTTTGTGACTGAGTTGACTTGAATAGTAACTCTGAGGCTTTTCTTTTTTTATGAAGTATTTGGCTAGACTTTCAAGTCCTTCTTCAGCTTTATGGATTTATAGCATATATATCAGATTCTGTGTTCTGTGTGTCTATTTTGTCTCCATCTTATACTAGTTACTTAAGGGAAAAGAATAATGATGTTTACTTTTTTTCTTTAGGCAGCCAACTAAAAAGAGAGTTTGGGAGAAAGTTTGAGAAATATGACAGTTAAAGTCATGCTTACTGGCTGAATATCTTTCTTACCTAAATTAGCAGGCATTCTGTGCTTTTAAAGCAGCGGTTCTCAACCTGTGGGTCACAACCCTGGTGGGGGTCGAATAACCAAACACAGAGGTCACCTAAAGCCATTGGAAAATGTTATTTATTTGGAATTACAGTTTTGGAGTAGCCATCAAAATTATTTTTTGGTTTGGGTTCACCGCAACATGAGGAACTGTATTGTGGGATCACAGCATTAGAAAGGTTGAGAACCACTTAAAGAGATGAAAGACTTTTAAAAAATACATTCAGTTGGAACTTGACTATAGTAATGGGAATAAAGTAATTAATATTCCTCTCAGGGCCGGCTCATTTTTCTCTTACCCCTGCGTTGCCTGTGCGTAGCCCATTTCCTGCCTCTCTTCCTGCTCTGCCAGCCTGCCCTGGGGACCAAATCCAGGGCCTTTGCACTGAGCCACATCCCTGAGCTACATCCCAGATCTTTTTATTTTTTATTTATTTATTTTTTATTTTTGAGACAGAGTTGTGCTAAGTTGGCCAAGCAGAGCTCACATTTACGATTCTATTACCTTCACTTCCCAGAGCGCTTAGATTGCAGGTATGAGCCGTTTCTTAAAATCTTAACCTTTCACAGTATAAATCCTCAAGTGTGAGTATCAATAACAAGATGAAAAACCTTCAGCAGTCTATAGAGAAAAATGGGTATTGCTATGTGTTTATGTTAGTCTTGTTGCTATGAAAATGTTGTCAAGATACTAGCTTCAGGAATTTTATTCATAATTTTCCATGAAGTTGATCCTTTGTATCCACAGGTTCCAAATTATAGTTGGAACTAGCTATAGATTAGAAGTGCCCCAGATTGCATCTGTATGGAACACAGAGTTGTTACTTGTCATTGTTCCCTGAACAAGGAAGCATAACAGTGATTTACTAGAATTTACATTGCGTTTCAGTGTGGTTCTCAACCTTTCTAATGCCGTGACCCTACAATACAGTTCCTCATGTTGCAGTGACCCCAAACCAAGAAATGATTTTGGTGGCTACTTCAAAACTGTAATTCCAAATAATAACATTTTCCGATGGCTTTAGATGACCCCTGTGTTTTGGTTGTTTGACCCCCACCAAGGTTGCGACCCACAGGTTGAGAACTGCTGCATTAGGTGCTGTCAGTCCTCTGGAGATGATGTGCAGCACACAGGAGGATATGCATAGGTGATGAGCAAGTACTGTGCTGTTGTCATGAGGGAAGGCCTAGAGTGTTGTGGGGTTCGGTATCAACGACGGAGAGGGTGGTAGCCTGAAACCGGTTTCCTCTGGGTACTGAGGGATAAGTGTACTATATTTTCCCATAAACTTATTCTGCTTAAAGAGCTTGGGATTCTTTCTAAACCAAAAAATGGGGTGTGGTCACCAACACTGCTCAAAGCTGTTGTTTATGTTGTTTCTACCAGAAATCCTGAAGGGAGGGAGAAAGCTGAAAGGTAAAAATTTTAGGCCAGGGTGTAGTCACTTGATTATCCACATTGTTAAAAAATAGTCCTTTTTCAGGAAGATTTTAAACGCTGTTGCAAAACTTTTATTATTCTCTTTTTTTTTTGTTTGTTTGTCTTTTTGAGACAGGGTCTCGCTATGCAGTTGAGGCTGGCCTTGAGCTCACTTTTGTAGCCCAGGCTGGTCTCGAACTCACACTGATCCTCCTGCCTCAGCCTCCCGAGTGCTGGGATTACAGGTGTGAGCCACCACTCCCGGCTTTATTATTCTCCTTTAAATTCTCTTCCATAATATCTTTTTCTTCATCAACTGAGTTCTTTAGGAGTTTACACGAATGAGTCAAGTAAAAATCTGTTATCATTTTATATATCATTTTATCTTACTTGCAGATTTTATATTCCATAAAATTCACTCCTTTATTTTATTTTATTTTATTTTATTTTGTCTTTTTGAGACAGGGTCTCGCTATGCAGTTCAGGCTGGCCTTGAACTCACTTTTGTAGTCCAGGCTGGTCTCGAACTCACACCAATCCTCCTGCCTCAGCCTCCCAAGTGCTGGGATTACAGGCTTGCGCCACCACGCCTGGCTAAAATTCACTCCTTTATTAACGCCTGTTTTATTTGTGGTATATGAGAAAATGTCATATAAGGCAGTATGTTATCACTTAGCATACCTAGCAAGAACAAGCCATTCAGTTTGGCTTAGAAACAATTTTGGTTTTTAACAGAATTTAATAAGCAACAAATTTTATAATTCTTAGTAACAGAAACTACTTATCTTAGTAACCGAAAATAAGTATTTGTGTGCTGTTACTTATGTGGATTGATTTTTATAAGCCATTAGCATAAGACAGTACCTTCTTTCTTTGCCTTTTCCCTTTGTTGAATGTCAAGTCTCTGACTGAACGTTTGATAAAGATGAAAGACTGGGCTGCTGTGTTTGGAGAAGACATAGCAGACGATGGCAACTTGGAATTGGACCTGAGGAGTGATTCAGCAAGTGCTACTCACTTAGGTATCAAGTCCTGATCGTCCTCTTTTGCTGAAATTGTTGTCTTCTGTTACCTTTCTGAGCCCCTGTGTGCCCTGTTCTGCGTCCACTTGTACTCCAGTGTATTCTGTCTGTCTGTCTGTCTGTCTGTCTAAAACACCATCTGCCTCTCTCATTGTCCATCCCATGCAGTTGTTTTAGTTGGATTACTGCCCTTCCAAGAACACTTTCTTCAGCTCCTCAGACTCGCAGCCTCTTCCCCTCTGCTCTCATTGTTATAAATCTGTTCATTGCAAGTTTCCAAAATTGGAGCACTTTAGTGCTTGGTTTTTCTTATCTGAAGTTAATGGATGAATGGTTACTTTAAAACATGAATGTTATATAAATCAGTAATTCATGATACCCTTTTTGTTTTAGTCAGATGATTAATCACTTTAATCTGAGTACTTCAATCAATCATATTTCACATCATTGCCATTGTTGGGTGCATTCTGAAATTGGCAGTTTCAGTATAACCACTCCCTAGATTCTCAAACTTAATCCTTTAAAATCTTTATACAATTTTATTAGTATATTTTTGTAGTACATGATGATTTCATTCATTATGGAGAGTTGGTACGTAGCACATTTTTTTTTTTTTTTTTTGTCTTTTTGAGACAGGGTCTCGCTGTGCAGTTCAGGCTGGCCTTGAGCTCACTTCTGTAGCCCAGGCTGATCTTAACTCGCACCGATCCTCCTGCCTCAGCCTCCCAAGTGCTGGGATTACAGGCGTGCACCACCACGCTTGGCTACACATCTTAATTCTTTTTGTGTACTCTTCTCCTTTCCTCCCTCTATCTTAGAGATAATTTTAGACCCCCCCCCTCAGAAATTGTACAAATAGTGCAAACATATCTTGTGTCCTCTCAGTTTTCTTCCAGTGATTATTCCTCTTTTATGTACTTTTCCTTCTTTCCTCTGATATGTGTAAGCAACACTATTTTTTTTAAATTAATTAATTATTTTTTTTTTTATGGCTGGCTCAGCCTACCCTGGAGGTGGGGCTGGCATGGCATGTGGTGCTGGGGATTGAACTGTAGTCCCTGTGGTTGCCTAAATTTTCCTAAGCAGGTGCTTTAGACTGCTGAACCATCTAGCCGGCCCAGGAACAGGTGTAAATTTATAAAATGTAAAACATTCCTTCATGATAGTGTTCATATGTTGGAAGATAATTATCCTGAAGTAAATATATATACCAGTTCTTCAGGAGATACTATCCAAGCCATCTAGTAGATGTTTGCAACCTCATTTGATACTGATCCCTCTATGCAGTATTTTCTTCCATATCCACATGCCTTTGATAGTATTTAATGAATAACTACATAATGAATAACTACATAAGGATTACTACATAATCCTAATTCTAACAGTATAGTGAGGAGAATTCTATGGGTGTTGTTTCTTTTCTTCTGATAACTGGGAAGATGGTTGAGAGACTGAGGGACAACGTACACAGCATGGATGTGCTGGGCACATGTGTGGTGTACATCTTAGGCAGAAAGAAATGTTAGGTCAGCATGAAATTCTAGTGCTAGGTACTGCTTACACTAGTGCATAATTTAAAACTGTTTATAGAATTTTCTATTTACTATTTCCCAAACATTTATGGAAATCATAGAGGGCGCAACTACAAATAAGGGAAGATTATTATAAATTTCTTTTTCTTTTCTTCCTCTTTTTTTTTTTTGACTGGTTTAGGCTGCCTTAAGGGCAGGTCTCATGCTGCATGTGGAGGTGGGGATCGAACTGGGGTCCCTGGTGCCTGAGTGAATTTGCCGAATCATGTGCTTTAATCAACTGAGCTACCTGGCAAGCTCCCCCCATTATAAATTTCTATGTCTACTTTATTTTGCTTATAAGGAAATTCTTTTCCTAGTAGAATTTAGTCTTTAACATTTTATTTGGGTTATAATTTTGCTTAGTTTGGGTACTGTAACAATCCAAGAATAATTGAGTTAGTAGTCTTTAGGTGAATGCTCAATCCTTGTTACTACTGTATTTTTGCACTTAATATAGAAGAGCCTTTTTATTTTATGTTATTTTTAAATTTAAAATGATATGGTACTGCTGGTACTTTGATTGTTTACTTTCCAGGGAACAGAGACCATCCTATCTTTTACCAAATTCTGGGATTACTGAGCTCTACTTGAATGACCTAATACAGTTATTTGGATGTGTATTGGAGTGCTGTGCTGCTTTTCCAACCAATTATATTTTTATTTTTTACAATAGATAATGAGCCAAAAGGAGCTTTGAAGAAACTGATTTATGCTGCTAAGGTTTGTATTATTATGTAACTATAAAATATAGGGATGAAGAGATAGCACATAGATGAAATCTGTATGTACTTAATCATTTTTTATTTTATTTTATTTTTCTTTTGCTTTTTTGGGACAGGGTCTTGCGGTGTAGTTCAGGCTGTCCTAGAGCTCACTGTGTAGCTAAGGCTGGCCTGGAACTTGTGGCAGTCTTTCTGTCAGCCTCCCAAGTGCTGGGATTATGTAGGGATGCTCCATAATACCTGTCTAATAATTATTTTAGAAGTTATTTAATTGTCCACATATAAGTATATTTAAGAAATGATCAGAAAAAGATGATCAGAAATTTCTCACTTTGTACTTACTATGTTAATATTAGAAACTCATAACTTTTAGATTCTATTGAAAACTTCCAAGTTTATTCATTTTTTCAAATGATGAATATGTTAAAAAAGTTTACTGTACTATACTTTATGTCAGATATCCTTTAATACATTCTTTTTCTTTTGGTGTTAGTATTTTCTTATATGTATTTGCACCATATCCTATTTTGAGCAATAAATACTGAGTTCATTTTTTTCTGGCTTACTCCTTTTTTCTTCTGTCTTGGTCTTTGCTGATTTATATGGGGTCTTGGTATTGTAACATGAAGGCTGTCAAGACTTGTGTTGAAAGTAAATAGAATGTGGGTTGGTGAGATAGGTCAGTGGTCCAAAGTGCTTGCTTAGGCAAGCTTAGGCAAATACAGGGACCGTTGCTTAGGTAAGTTTAGGCAACCTGGCACCATATGCTGTGCCATCCCCACCCCCAGGGCAGGCTGAGCCACCCATAACATAAATAAATAAAGTTAAAAAAAAAATGAAAAAAGAAAGTAAATAGAATGAACATAGTGACTCTTCAGCACCTAATAAAAAATGTTCACTGATGTTCTGTATTCCTGGTCTCAGAATTAATTATCAGTGACTTCAGTAGATTTCTGAGATGAAAGTGACATTGTTAGTTTCTCAGTGACAATTTTCATCAGAGTGATAAAATAGCTTCTGAAGGGCTGGGGTGCATAGTGAGGGTTTTTGTTTTTATTTGTTTCACTGATTAAAGTTTTTTTTTTTTTTTTCTTCATTTTTTAAAGTTAAATGCTTCTTTAAAATCCTTGGAAGGAGAAAGAAACCAGATTTATACTCAGTTATCTGAAGTAGATAAAACAAAGGAAGATCTTACAGGTAAGTAATCTATATAGTCTAAATATATTTTTAAATAAATACATCTTTTTGTAGAAAATGAGTTATTGAGTCACTTTTGGTAAGATCCAGTTTTACTGGGGAGTATTTGTGGAAAGTTAGTCCTGAGTTCTGTTGTTGACAAAGCTTTTTCAGTTGCTTTTGTATTTATGAGAAATTAATAGAATTTTGAAAACATTTATTATGATGTCATATTTATTGTAGTTTTAGATATTAAGAAAAGGCAAATAGAAACTTTAATCATTTTCTTACAAAACCAGTCTTGAGTGATAGTACTAGTTGCTGTGTATGGCTCCCTTCTTTAGTATAAATACATGTTTGTTAGCATGTACAGGAGGAGTGTTACACCTGTGAAAGTAAAATGTTCTTTTCATTGGGAACATTTCTATTTACCGATAATACTTTTTTTTAATAAGTGTTTGGGTGTTTTTTGGGATTAAATCCAGGGCCTTAGTTCAGAGTTATATCCCTGCCCCATTTTAACTTTTCTAGTGTTTGCCACCATGCCCAGAGTAGAGCTTTTCGAAATTAGTATAAATGACATCTCATTTTACACAAAAATAAAAATAATTCACCATATAGGCTTGCATGCAGAGGGACATGAGCTGTCAGCCATGCTTAACTTTGAATATGGGTTTCTAGGCAGATTTTTATTCTTTTTTTTTAAACTTTTAAACTTTTGTAATGCCTGAATTATATTTATAGTAATATACGGTTTTAAAGGTTGAACTACTAGATATGGAGATAACTAAAAAAGTATTTATTGCCCTTCTTACATGCTGTGTGAGGTTATTCTACTTTGAAAAAAAATATATATATATATATATATATATATATATATATATATATATATATATATTTTTTTTTTTTTTTTTTGGTACTGGGGATTGAACTCAGGACCCTGTGCTTGCTGGGCAAGTGCTTGTATCACTGAGCTATCTCTCTAGCCCCTAAATTTTAGTTTTTAAGAAATAATGCTAGAATATGGGGATTTGGCTAGAATGTTTGCCCAGCAAGCTGGAAGCCCTCAGTTTGGTCCTTGACATGAAAAAAAAAAAATTGCTGTGTGTAATGTATAGTGCAGAAGCCATAGGAATGTCACAAAAGGAAATAGTATCAACCCTACTTTCAAGCAAGCTATATTTTAGCATATATTAACATTTCTACTATTCACATATGAAGATTGAATAATACACTCTTGAAAGATCAGTAAGAAACAAAGGAAGTCAGGAAAGAAATTTAAAATTTTATAAAATCAAATGACATTGGTGATATGATACATCAGAATCTGTGTGACACAATAGAAATTCTAAGATGGAAGATGATAGCTGTGAATACTTATATTAGAAAAACAGAGTGATCTGAAATAATGTAATGGTATATTTCCATGTCCCAGAAAAAGAAGAGCAATCCAAACCCCAAACTAGTAGAATAGAAAAAGTTATAAAAATCAAAGTAGAAATACTTGAAATTGATGCTGAAAAAATAGTATAAATAGTGAATTAAAGAGCTCTTTGGAAGAATAAATACAATTTAAAGCCCTTAGCCAAACTTATTAAGGGAAAGAACATTCACATCACTATAATTAGAAGTGAAAAAGGCAAAATTATAAAAACCACAGAAATTCAGAGGACTGTTAGTACTGTAAAAGCATATTCAAATATCAGAGAATTTGGAAAAAATGGTTACATTCCTTGACATGTATGACATCCAAAATTGAGCCAAGAAGATACAAAAATTTTAACAGACCAGAAATAAGCAAAGAAATACAATAATAAAAACTCCCATTTAAGAAAAGCTCAGAAAATGAACAAACAAAAAATAAGAAAAGCTCAGAACCCAGTAGATCCATCTCTGAGTTTTAACACTATAGAAAAGAACTAGCATCAATACTATATAAATTTTCCCTAAAAGAAAGAAAGAAGACTGCAGGTGAATATCCTTAATGAACATATTTACAAAATCCCCAACAGGATACCTAAAGACAGAATTAGTAGATTGCTAAAAAGATTGTATGCCAAAATGACTTTGTCCCAGGACTATAAGAATGGTTCAACATATGTGAATCAGTAAATGTAATATTGAATCAAGGAAATAAAATGGCATGATCATGTCAAATATAGAGAAAACCTTTGACAAACCCCAGCATCCTTTCATGATAAAAATGCTAATAAAAATAGGCATAGAAGGGGTTGGCTAGATAGCTTAGTGGTCTAAAGCACCTGCTTAGGCAAGCTTAGGCAGGTGTAGGGAACTGTGATTTGATCCCTGGCACCATCTACTGTGCCAGCTCTGCTGTTAGGGTAAGCTGAGTGGCAAGAAAAAAAAAATAGGTATAGAAGAACCTTACTTTAAATTGATAAAAGCAACATAAGAGAAAAACACAGGCAGTATCATACTGAATGGAGAAAAACTGGAAGCATCTGTATAAAATCAGGAGTAAGAGAAATGTTCACTCACCACGCATGTTCAATACTCAGAAAGAGTAAGGAAATTATGTTATTTTCAAGAAAATGGGTGTAGGCCAGGGATTTAGTGCAGTGGCACAGTGCCTGCCTATCAAGTGCCAGGTCCTGAGTTAAGATTCCCAGTACCAAAAAGGGAGAGAGAGAAAAAAAGGAAAATGAATGGAACTTGGCACCCTCAAGTGAAATAAATCAGGTAAAATCAGATGTAAAAAGTTACATATAGCACAGATTCTCTTATATGATAAATCTAAGGCATGAGTAAGAGCAAAATAAAAGAATTTGTAGGAAGCAGAGAGATATAATTTGGAGATGGCATGGTAAAGACATGCTTGTATATGTGTGTCATTTCTCTAAATTCAACCTCACTATGATGGATAACAAGGATATACTAGTTACAAAATTGGAACAAAGTATATAGCTCCTTAATTAAAATATTAACATTTACATGAACAAAATATGGATTTTCCACTGTTTGAAGTTAGATGGCGATTGTTTTTAATCTTTATCTTCCTGAAATGTTAGTGTACCACTCAGAATATTTATTTCTTTGACTTTTCAAAATTGTCTTCAGAGTGTACTAAAAATCTCCAAACTGAACAAGCAGCCCTGCAGTCAGAAAATACTCAGCTTACCAGTGAGAGTCAGAGGCTTCAGCAGAAACTTGAGGTCATGACTGAGCTGTATCAAGAAAATGAAAGGAAACTCCACAGGTAAGAACATTATATTGTTATTTTCATCATTATTGTTATTTGGAGGTACAGTCACACTACATAGTTCATGCTTACCACGTAGCCCAGGCTATCTTCCCATTTTGTCTCACTGTCTATATTCAAGTTTGCCTACTTTGTGAAATTTATTTGTAACCTTCACAGTAGTTCTTGCAGAGCTTTCGTGGCCATTTGTGGACATGTTAAAAACTATAGAAGTTTGAATTGCCCAGCTGAGGCTGAATAAGGCAGCCCCCTGCCTTTCTTGCTTTAACTTTTAGTTGGTAGATAGGACTCATTTTCTTGGTGTTTCATGGTACATGTTTTACATTTTTATGCTTTTTTAAATGATTTAATTGTTTCAAATTGTTCCCATGCGTAGCGCTGAAATGCTATATTTAGTAACCTGAAGTACAAGAAGGTATGTCACATAAACTTTGCTTAGGAATGAGTTGTAGTACTGTTGGCTGTGAGGACAGTGTTAATAAATAATGAGCGGTATGTGTTTAAGTAAAATGATGCAAGATTGTATATTGATTGGTTGATAAAGTTGTTGTGGCCCTAATTGTATATTACCCCATGAACAGTGATCCAATATTTTAATTCAAGGTTTGTGGCAACTCTATAGAGTATAGCTAGCATAAATTATAAGAACCCCTGAATATACCTACAAGTTGGTAGAAAATATTACTGCCCCATTGAGATGAAGGTATTGAGTAGCTGGTTAGGTTCATTCTCAGTGCTTTGGATTAAATTCAAAGGTGAAAATGTACTATGCATCATGGACTTGTGGGCCATTTTGGACTTCACAGGCTATGGACGAGAAATAAATTTGATTAAATTGGGGAGCTGAAGTAGATAGTCCCAGGGTTTCAGTCAATAAGTTGAAGAATAGTGTATTCTTTTGGAATGATGTAGACTATACCATGGAACCTCTATTCACAAACTTAATACCTGCCCTATGGGCAACAATGAACCTAATCACTGAATTTGATTTGGTTCTTAGCCAATTCAGTTTGCACCCAGAAATCATGGAAAGAATTAAGTTTGTGAACTGAGGCTCTACTGTATGGAAATATATTTTAGACATAGAGATTATTTGGGATGGGCAGAAATATTTCTCAGTGTATTGTTTTGAATAAAAGTATATATGGTTGATATGAGGTTTAAAGTAGATATACTTAAATTTCAAAGAAAAGAAGCTATTTTCTATAGATTTTCAAAGCAAAAATGAGTAGCCTAATAGTGTCCTACCTGTGTGTATGATTTCATTCATTAATTTGAAATTTTTAATTCCCAAAATATATATTACATTCTTAAACTATTTATTACTGAAATTCAGTGAATAATGCCATTGGTTATTCTTCAGAGTAAAATACAAAATTGACAGAGCCAGTAAAGTGTTAGATTGCAGTTTTTACCTGTGTATAGTATAATGTACATTTGGTTGTGCTCTGGCTTGATGGATTTCATGACATATATTACATTATGAGCACTTTTTCAAATTTAATATTGCAGAGAAATAAAAATGTAGAACCTAGGAGCTTATTGTGTTGTTTTAAATATGTAAAGATATGATTGTTCCTTAGTTGTCTTATGTCACAGCATGATTTCTACCTTTAATAGGCCTTCTCAGAATCAAGAGGAAGGTAAATAAGAGCTCAAGTCTCAGTGGGAGGGGTGTCCAAGAATTGCTGGCCATCTTCAGTGTTCAGTCTGTAGAGGCACAGCTTCTTCCATACTTGTGCCCATGTAGCTCTGTGCTTTTCCTAAGGCAACAACTTTTATTTTTTTACAGGACTTACATAAAGATTACCCTAGGGGAGTACTTTTTAAGCAGTAGGCATGTAGTGTATAGAGTATGTTTATGCTATTTCTCTAGTGGTTTGCAATATTTCTTTACAAAGTTCATAAAAGAGAGGAGATATCTGTTTAGCACTTCATATGTGTTTTCTTGTATTCAATATTTCTTGAGAGAACAGCATTAATGATAGTATGTGAAGCAGTATGTATAACATAAAGGATATGTGAGCCTTCTAACTTGGTCCAGTTGCAGTCATACAGCACAGAATGCTGTGTTGGTCAGCATGAGCCATATATGAAGGTGCTCTCTAATTATGTTGCCTAGTGATGTTGTGATCAAACCCAGTCCCTGAGCCTTCTTAAGCAGGTACTTTCATCTACTTAGCTATCTGGCTGGCCTTACAATACAATTTTGAGTTTATAATATTTTACACTGAAAACAATTGTTTCCTTGCATGTTATATTTGCAGTTGTATTTTAAAATTTGTTTAAGCGGAAACACTGGTCTTCATATAGTTTATAAGGATGTATTTGATTATTTTGCAACCAATATTAAAAGAAATAATACACTTGTTTTAAGGAAATTAACAGTAGAGGAAAATTGCCGGTTAGAAAAAGAGGAGAAACTTTCTAAACTGGATGAAAAGATGAACCATGCTGCTGAAGAGCTGGAGATGTACAGGTATTAAATACTTTTTTCTGGGGGGATGGGGAGTAGGGTATCTAAAAACGCAGGAAGAAGAAGAAGAAGGAGAAGGAGAAGGAGGAGGAGGAGAAGAAGAAAAGAAGAAGAAGAAGAAGAAGAAGAAGAAGAAGAAGAAGAAGGAAAAGGAGGAGGCGGAGGAGGAGAAGGAGGAGAAGAAGAAGAAGAAGGAAAAGGAGGAGGAGGAGGAGAAGGAGAAGGAGGAGGAGGAGGAGGAGGGGGAGGGGGAGGAGGAGGAGGAGGAGAAGGAGGAGGAGGAGGAGAAGAAGAAGAAGAAGAAGAAGAAGAAGAAGATAACCAAAACCAAGTGACATATTTTATTTCATTGCTTTTATTCAAAATTCTTGCTCTTATACAATTACACAGAAAATATAAAAAGGCAGTATATTTTCTCTTAAGGGTATGTGATTATTTAAACCTCACATTTCATATGGACAGTTCCATTTTATGTTATTATTAAAAATTTATAAAGGCGCCGGGCGTGGTGGCTTACGCCTGTAATCCCAGCACTTGGGAGGCTGAGGCAGGAGGATTGGTGCGAGTTCGAGACCAGCCTGGGCTACAAAAGTGAGCTCAAGGCCAGCCTCAACTGCATAGCGAGACCCTGTCTCAAAAAGACCAAAAAAAAAAAAAAAAAAAAAAAAAATTTATAAAGGCATTAATTTTAAGGTCTTTTACTTACTGGTTCAAATGGGAAGAATGTATACAATATTAATGAGCTGCACAGTAAGCTATAAAAAGGAAAGTAAACCACAATTAGTATCCTGATAAAATTTTAAGACTACCTTCGTTCAGTCTTCACTAGGTCCAAAGAAATGGAGAGAAAAAAAAAGAGTACAGTAGTGTCCAAAATATGTAGCTGTGATATTTTGGTTTACCTTATCAAGAGGAAGTTTGGGTTTAATCTGAAAGAAGGAATTATTTCATTAGTCTTATAAAGGTAATAAGTAATATTCTAGCTGGTAAAAGCTGTTAATTTTCTAGAATTCTAAGATTACAAGCATCTGAATAAAATTTCCAGGGTCATGCTTCTTTTAAAAAAGGCATATACTGTATACTTTGTGCAGCTTTGCCTCAGATAAAACTGAATGGTAGCTTAAGGTTCAGATTAGATTGGGATCCATCTGGGGAGATTTGTAAAAGAACCAGAATTTGGGGACATAACTCCAGAGTGTGAAAGAAAAAGAATAATACATTTTATTCGTGTCCTTTTTTAATTATTATTTTAATAAGAAATTACAATGTGACAGTTTCAAAACATGTTAGTAGAACATTCACAATAATTGATACAATGCACATTGTTGTCCTCCGTTATAGTTATATAGGGCACAGGGTGTAGACATACATTTTCTAATGGTTATTGGTACAATAAATTTCTTCTCTTTGATTTAAGAGAATATAGTTGTATACATAGACAGTGATAGTAAACTCAAGCACCCATGTTTTAGAGTAATAGTGTCACTAAGCTTTTCTTCTGGAGGGCTAAGAATGTAAGTTTACAGACCAAAAATTAGAGAAATAAGAAAAAGGCTATAATGATAGCCAGTATTTTGGTTCTAGCCCTTCAAGGTCAGTGAGGACTCAGGACAGAACAGAACCTGTGCTATGATATCCTATAATTCAGTGGTTTCCCAGATTTTCTGTTCAAGGAGATTTAAGGGACCGCAGAGAAAGGGGGTTGAAGTTATACAGTGTGCCTAAGGTGAGTCACCTAGAGAGAAAACATTCTCTCGGGCTTTCACAGAGAGCAAACTGTTCAAGTAATGGCAGTGACTCATCCAGACGGCTGACACTGACGACGGTTATTCGTGTCCTTTGAGCACCAGGTTGTCAGAATTGTCAAAGAGTGAGACACATTCCAAGAAATCTAAGAAACATCATAAAAAATGTTCCTGCTATTTGTTGGGGTCAGGTTCAGATGATGGTGACAGCCACAGGAATAAAGACAGCGGCCAGAGTTCTCTTCTGCCTCAGGATGTTCTCTTACTCCTGAGTCTTGAGTTATAAAAGGTCAGAGAAGTGTAAGAAAAAAAGTAAGAATAGGAGACATAAATATTACTCTCTGAAATTAAATGCTATATGAGAAAAGAGCAAAGTGATGAGGTAAATGAAGAAGACAGGAGAGTGGAATCAAAACACAGATCACCTAAGAAGAAGACAGAAGGATTCTGGTAATGAGGTGCTTGTGGCAGTGAACTTCTGAGGGGGTTAGAGAAGCAGAGAAGAGCCCCTTGGGACCAGTACGTTATACCAAATCTATGTTAAAAAATACCAATAGATCAAGACAAAGTATTCTTTAGAATTTCTTAATGATCATTTCATAACATGAAAGTTGAGAGTTTTCACACAAATAGAACATTGGGACATTTTAATATTATTTTGGAGAGTGTTTATTATATTTTAATACTGTGGTAGAATAATTATTTGTCCCTTTTAGAACACGAGCCAAAGATCTTGAGGAAGAATTGGAGAGAACTATTCAGTCTTATCAAGGGCAGGTGAGTTTGTGTGTACACATGTGTGTGTGTGTGTGTGTGTGTGTGTGTGTGTGTGTGTATAATTTAAAACAATTCTGATTTATTTGAATTGATGAAAGAATATAATTGTTTGACCATCTGCTTCTCTTTAGGTATGGCATGTGACTGTGGACCATTTCTAGGGAGCTAAGGATTCTGATGTTAAAAAAAAAAAAAAAAATCATATTTAAAGTTCCCTGGGGCTGGGGAGATAGCTCCGTGGCATAAGTGCTTGCTTGGCAAGTGCAAGGTTGTGAGTTCAAACCCTGGTCCCACAAAAAAAAAGTTCACTGCTTCCTTAGGAATGTGGATTACATGCATAAATATGCTTATATCAGTGTTGAGGTCTCATATATATATTTTCTCGTGTGTAGTTCAAAGTAGCCTTGAATTCACTGTGTACCCCAGGCTAACCTCAGACTCAAAGTAGTCCCCCTGCTTCAGCCTCCTACTCATGGGATTACAGAAGCACAGCACCATGCCCAGTGGGATCTCATATTTAACTGGGTTGGTTGTCTATTAGTCCGGAACTCACATTGACTTGATAACTGCAGAAAAAAAAAATAGAACTTTACTAGACAAAAAATCTGATTTGTATATTCAGATATTTAGAAGCCTAATAAAGTAAGTCATGTATATCTGAAAATGTTTACTGTCTCTCCAAAGATATTTGGGCATCATAAGTTTATTTGTTGTACATTAAATCATGATAGTGGATAAAGTGGTTTTTACTTAAGAAAAATAATTGAGAATATTTTTATATTTTTGTTTTTCAGATTATTTCTCAGGAGAAAAAAGCACATGATAATTGGGTAAGTTTCAAATTCTCATAATTCTTTTGTCAAATTCCTTTCAGACGATATATTACTCATTTAAATTAGAAGGGAGGGCCAGTGAATTAGCTCAGTGGCCTAAAGCACCTGCGTAGTCAAGCTTAGGCAACCGCAGGTACCGTAGCTTGATTCCTGGCACCACATTGCTGTGCCAACCCCACCACCAAGGCAGGATGAGCTGACCATAACATACACACACACACACACACACACACACACACACACACACACACACACACACTTTAAAATAAATTAGGAGGAAATAATAAGTGCCAGGCAGGCACTTGTGCCCTGGAGCTATCTCCCAAGCCCCTAAAAATCACTAATCAGTGGTGAATTCATATTAAAAGTTTTGAACATATACAGACAAATAATTATCAATATCACTTTCATTTGGCTGCACTGCTTGAATGAATTTAGATATAAACATATGTGTTTGTGTCTATATATGTATATATACATTTAAAGTAACAAATCCACATGTTTGTTTTGTTTTGTTTTTATATTATGGCTTGCTCAGCCTGCCTTGGGAGTGTGACTGGCGCAGCATGTGGTGCTGGAGATCCAACCACAGTCCCTGCAGTTGCTGAGCCATCTCGCTGGCCCAAAATAACAAATCCTATTACTGTATTTTAGTGTTTGTAACTTGCTATCAGAAAATCAAGGGGATGAGGGAGAGGAAGAGGACATAAAAAGATTTAAGATACATTATGTACATATACCTATTCACCATAATGGATATAATATATTATGTACTGCAAATGTGTACTAATGAAAAAAAAAAAGAAAAGTAGGCTAGATGTACTTGAAGGGGAAGTACTTTGATGAAGATTAATGGTCATACAGTTTTAGTATAATGAATTTTGAGGCAGGGTCTCATGCGCAGGGTGAGCTCTGAACTTGCTGTTGCAGCTCAGTCTAACATTAAACTCACATAATCCTCCTGATTCAACCTCCCGAGTACTGGGATTTCAGATGTGGGACCACCATGCATGGCCAGTAAATTTTTATAAAACATTAAAAAATTTTCTGTCAGTGCATCAAAGATATTTTTTGAAAATGCTTCACAATTTATTAAAAAAACTTTCTAATTTGATGAAACTTTAGGGTTTTTTTTTTTGTTTTTGAAGCAGGATCTCACTATGCAGTGCAAGGTGGCCCTGAACTTGCCTATGTAGCTCAGGCCAGCATGAAACGCAGCACAGTCCTCCTGTTCTAGCCTCCTGAGTGCTGAGATTATAGGCAGGTGCCACCATACTTGGTTTGAACCCTTAGGGTTGTTTCTACTTTTTTATAATTATAATTTCAGGTATTTCTTCATTAAGCATTTCTTTGCTTAATCTTACTAGATTTTATTCTCTTCTTTTGGACTCATGTTCTGCTGTCTTTATATGTCCTGTGGCAAGTATTCTATTCTTTACTGTAGTCATTTATATTTGTCATGCCACAGGACTTTAAAATTGTAAGACAAGGACTCTGTTTCCTTTTGCTTAATGTCTGCACTAATAACAGTTTGTATATTCTAAGTAGTCACTACTTAAATGGTAGTGTTTTAGAGTATAAAATGGTCAGTCCCTCAAATAACAGGTTTTTTTTTATTTTTAAAATTTTTTTATATTTATTTTTATGGCCGGCTCAGCCTGCCCTGCAGGCAGGGCTGGCGCAGCATGTGGTGCCGGGAAGCGAACCGTGGTCCCTGCAGCCGTCCAAGCTTTCCTAAGCAGGTGCTTTAGGTCACTGAGCCATGCTGCCGGGCCCCAAATTTCAGCTGAGTTTTTTTGTTGTTGTTTTTGCAGTACCAGGGATTGAACTCCAGACCCTGCATTTGCCAGACAAGTACTTATTCTACTGAGCCCTCTCCTCAGCTCCTCAAATAACAGTTTTATTTAACCTTTGTAAACTTCAAAAATCTGCAGTCACTTACCATCAGCTTATTTTATTTATTTATTTATTTTTGTCTTTTTGGAGACAGGGTCTCCCTATGCAGCTCAGGCTGGCTTTGAGCTCACTTTTGTAGCCCAGGCTGGTTTGGAACTCACACCAGTTCTTCTGCCTTAGCCTACCAAGTGCTAGGACTATAGGAGTGTGCCACCATGCCTGGCCATGAAATTATTTTATATATAGTTCTGCAATCTGTCTTTCGTTCATTCTTTCACTTTGAATTTAAAAGTAATTATATTTACACAAGAAAATATTACTTATGATTTGAACAAAGTGCCACCATACTTAATAACATAATAGATACCTCAAATATAATGACAAGTGAAAAAAGTATAATAAGTACATGCATTTTATGATTCCAGGAAAATACTAGTACAGGGGTCTAAATCCTGATACTTCCTTTGCAAAGGGTACTAACAGTGACCAAAACAATGACGTTCTGCATGCTGCACATGGAATGTAGTTTTGATTTGTGAGTTCCAATATATATTTTTTGAATTTTAGAAGAATTATTTCTGAAGTGAATCTATAACATGAAATTAATAATAGATTGCACATTGTAAAAAATTATTTATAAACTTTAATATAACAATCAAAATTGTCTAAAACATGAAGAAGAAGGAGTTAACAAATCAGTCATATAATAGTTCTCTCTTTGCCAAAATCAAGAAACTTGTATTCATATAGTAGAATTCTCAAAGTAGAAGGGGGGGTATGCAATAAACATTTAAAGTCATTTATATTTGTCATGCCACAGGACTTTAAAATCTTATGTCATGCCACAGATTTAAAATTTCTGAATTTAGTTAAAATTATAGCACCACATTCCTAAGAAAAATGAACCATTTGCACAAGAAATATGAATAAAATCATACCAAGATAAACAAAAATGAAATTGTCCAAAACTAATTATAAAGAAAAAAATCATTAAAGCATGTACATAGAAAAAATATTAACTATGAAAGAACAAAATTAGATAGCACGTTATTCCACATTAGAAATAAAAAGAGCAAGTGGGTAAGAAACTAAACTTATTAAAAGGACTGGGAAAAAAAATGATCTGTCCTCATTGAGTTTTATACTTGGCAAACATACTTTTAAAAACTAAAATATTTTCCACATATAACACCTTGAAGTACTCTAATATGTAGCATATAGAAAATAACCAAGACCATAATACAGAAGGCAAGAGAAGTTGTTGTATGGTCCTGGATAAAGAATACAGAGCTCTCAAGATGGTAGTTATGCAGGACTATGTAAATTATATTAGACGAAACCATTTAAAAGGTCATTGAAGATTTCCAGAAAACAGTATCAATCTTATATCAGGTTTGCATAAAATATTTTTTAAAAGATGTTATTTTCTTTAAGTTGGCAGCTCGGACTGCTGAAAGAAACCTCAGCGAGTTAAGGAAAGAAAATGCTTACAGCAGACAAAAGTAAGTCCCTTAAAGGAAGCCCTTTAAAAATTAAAATTAGTCTCAACTTTTACTAATTGTGTAAATCTATTTAAGCATAAATAATTGAACTTGTAGTATACTAGCATACCCAGTTGTGAAATATCTTAGTTATGTTAGGTGTGAATGTTTTTTTTTTATTGAAATATTTGGCCTAAAAAGGTCACTGAAATAGAACTATTCAGTAGTTTCCTATTGAAAGAAACTTCACAAATTCTTTTATAAAAGGTATTAAAATTCCTCTTAAATCAGTGTAGATACAGAGAGGTAAAAAGGAAAGAAAATTTTAAAAAGGTGAATCTTTCTGATATAGTATGTTTAGAGTGTCACCACTTTTTTATGACTAAGTAGATAGGACAAGTATTTTTTTTTTTCTTGTTCCTTGGTTTTGTTTTCTTGGGTGGCATTGTTGTACAGTCAATAAAATGTAAGGTGGATGGGAAGGGTACAGTAGAAGGGAAGTCTAAATGATTTTCTGTGTTGGTAGTACCAGTCTGCTGAGAGCTTTTATGTTTTCTTGCCAGACTGGCTAGCATTAGTGAATATTAGTTTTAGTCCTCTTCCTTGTCTTTTCTGTCAAAAATTTAAAGTAAAATGATAAAATGTTTTATTTCATGTGTGCTAGTCAAGAACTAGAATGAGATTCATTTGAAAGTTCACATTTTTAGGACAAAAAGGTTTTGAGTAAACTGGTAGGATGAGTTACTAGAATTTCCAGTTCTCTGTTATGATTGGAATCTTATGGGTCACATTGTAATTGTAAGCCTATCACTTCAGGAGTGCTGTGCTTTATTTATTTATTTATTTATTTATTTATTTATTTATTTATTTTTTGTCTTTTTGAGACAGGGTCTAGCTGTGCAGTTGAGGCTGGCCTTTAGCTCACTTTTGTAGCCCAGGCTAATCTCGAACTCGCACCAATCCTCCTGCCTCAGCCTCCCGAGTGCTGGGATTACAGGCGTGAGCCACCACGCCCGGCTGAGTGCTGTGCTTTAATAGTGTTGTTTTTGTTTGTCAAGTCATTTAAACTCTTACCTTTAGTTTTCTTTGTTATGAAAAGATAGATTTGACACGTTGACCTGGTTGCTCCATTTAAAAAATTTGGATTCTATGAAATATTACTTACTTTACCTTGTGTGTTAGTTTTGAAGAAAGACTGCCACAGTTCCAGATGTCAATGAACATCACTATCCATAAGCAACAAGGAACTGGTTGCCCCAGAATAAGTAAGGGGAGATGTAGCAAGGTCCTTTGGTCAGAATGGAGGATCTGTTCCCACGTGGCAGTGCTGAGTGGGGCAGCTTTGCTCGGCAGTGGCATTTTTCTTGAAATGTGGGTGCTCCTCTTGAATAAGTAACTTCGTGATGTTTGTTCTCTATTTGCAGATTAACTGAAGCAGAGTTTAAATTTGAACTTTTAGAAAAAGATCCTTATGCACTTGATGTTCCAAATACAGCATTTGGCAGAGGTAGTCTTTTTTTTTTAATCCCTAATGTAAAATACACATACTATATTTATATATTGTAATAAAGTTTACCTTAGTATAAATTAACACTGTTCTTTATAAATAGCTTAGGTTTTGAAGCTGGGATTCTATTCAAAGCTCTCAAAAATTCCAAGTGTGTGAAATTTGTTTCCCCAGCAATAAAAATAAGTCCCTGCTATCTTCTGTAAGATGTATGTTGCTTATAGCTTTATATACAATTCAAGGAGATATATAATCTCCTTGAGCAAAGGCAAGTGCTTAGCCTTAGTGAGGTACTCATTGTTTGTGGGGATAAGAGTTCTTAAATGGAATGGCATTGCGGCGGTTTACATTTATGTTTAACTATTGCATTTTTTGGATTACAAACTTGGAAATTAAGATAATTTAAAATTAAGATAATTAAGATAATTTAAAAGGTGAAAAACTTAATAATCTGTTTTTTTTTTCTAAATGTTTTTTTATTTATTTCTTTTTTAAAAAATTAATATATATATATATATATATATTTATTTATTTATTTATCTTGTTTCAGAACCTTTATTTGTTTATTCACTCATCTTTCATGGCTGGCTCAGCCCATCCCGAGGGCAGGGCTGGCACAGCATGCGGTGCTGGGGATCGAACCGTGGTCCCCGAAGCCACTCAAGCTCCCAAGCAGGCGCTTTAGACCACCAAGCCATCCCGCCGGGCCCCTTATTTATTTCTCTTAAACCTCATTTATTTGTTTGTCTTAAGGCTGGCTCAGCCCGCCCTGGGGTGGGGTTGTGCTGCATGTGGTGCCAGGGATTGAGGAGTGGTCGCAGCACTTGCTTTCAGTTTCCTCTGCAGGCGCTTTAGACCACTGAACCATCTTGCTGGCCCAATAATCTGAGTTTTTATTGATTTAATTATCCCCATGGGGAACAACAATTCTTTGTAAAATGTATTTAATATTTTTGTCCTTTCATTTTGAGATAGCATCTTTAATTAGCTCAAACTATTCCATGTAGTTTAAATGTTTAAGGATAGTTTTGGTCAAATTGGAACTAAGCACTTGCAGCAGTACAAGTAAATCTATACTTATACAAAGAGAATTTCATTTTAATAACCTTTGAAAGCTATAAAAATTACCTTAGAGTCAACTTTCCTAAAATGAAAGTCTGTGCTTCTACATTTAAAAAGTATCAGATTATTGTGAATTTCCAGTAGTAATGATTTGGATTGGGGGTAGTATATGGAAGAAATCCAATGAAAAGCCTCAAGGCAGGTAAATAATGTTTTGATCTTTTGTTGTATTTGTGTATTGTAATAGCTGACCTACCATTTGTAAAACTATTGCTACAGTGGTCTTTTAATTTTTTTTTTTTTTTTTTTTTTTTTTGACCTTTTGTATTTTTACCTTCAAAGCATAACTGTTATTTTGGAAATGGTTACATTTGTAAAACATTAGGGCTGTTGGTTATATGAATTATAGAGAAAATGATTTTTCTGATAAATTACATATGCAAACCTTTTTTTTTTTTTTTTACTGATAAGGAATCAAATGTAATGTCTGATGATTTTAGAGTATTTCATGCATTTTTCTACTTTTCAGAATCTGAGTTTTACACAACACATTTCATTGCCCAAACACAACATATCTAGTCCTGATTTAAATGATCACTTCCATTTTTTTTTCTTTTCTTTTTTTTTTTTTTTTTTTTGCAG